>JAGDQP010011802.1:0-13835 GCA_022664845.1 Lepisma saccharinum
CTGTGCATGGGGGATGTTGAGGTAGCGCTCCACATATTCTCGACCTACGGCACGAGCTGAGGTGAGGTGGTCAGTCCCACGATCGACGACGACCTTTACCTTCCCAAAGTGCCCAGGTATACCAAGAACACTGTGGTGCTCAATTTGATATTTTTGTTTATTTGGGGACCCTCCTTCCATCCTTCCCTCTTAGCTATATTAGCTCCGGCTCTGCATCGTGTACCTCAGTGGTACGTCGAACCCAATATCGTTCTCCTCAGCCCCGGAGAAGGCTACCCCCGCGGGCGTCTCCCCGTCTTGACCCCTGCTCGGCGTGAAGTCGGGGAGATATCGGACCTGATTTGCACAATTTGTTAAGTTTAGGGTGGAGGATTTTTCTTATGCTCAGTACCTGGTATCAAACCTGGGCCCTAATTTTCTCTAATTGAGGAATTGATTTATTATTACAATAAAAATTACAATGTTGATTCTACTACTCAATTTGATAGCAGGCTGGCACCTCAGAGCATTAGGCATGAGAACACTGCAAGAAAAGTCTCCAGTGTTCTGGCCAGGATTTAAAGATTCGTTGTCAGACGCGCTATCTGAGTTACGGCGACTCCTTTTACTATATGATACACTTGACATTCCATCGTTAAGAGCTCGGACTACAGGGGATGGGTCTTTTAAGTTTGAATTTATAGAAGCAGAAGTATTTATTCGTAAAAGGAAAAAAAAAATGTATTACAGATCATTCTGCCATCTAGCGCTGTATATTGAATGTTTAGCATATCATGTTTGAGTAATGCAGAACGCAATCTAGTGTTATAACTAATAATAACGTTTTAGTTTCAGAACAAAACGCGGCAGTCAAAAATTTTCCGGACTCAGCCCATAAAAATCATGGACTTAAATTAGTTGATGCACTATTCCATAGCCTTCGAAGTAGACCTACCAGAAGTTTACACAACAGTCCCAGCGATGCTGCCAAACCTGAAACCACTGCTCAAAGTCCTTCAATTCTTTAACTTCAATTTATGGGCCACACAGCTACCTAAGGTTTATGTCCGACGCATGTCTAAAGGATGACGTTCATCGGTGAACACTCTTGCGGAGTTGATGGATGGGAGAACGCAGCGGCTAGGGTCTTTGTGTAGGTACTATACGTCATTCGCCAACGAAACTGAAAGAAACCTTGGACAGCAAAATTCGAACCTATGCCTGTATCGTCCAAGAACATTTTGTTGATAACCAGACGGACACAACCTACACATTCAATGTTGTACCCTAAAGGGCTTACTAAAAAGATCACAATCCTTCAAAAGTTTGCAACTGAATGTGAATGAGAACTTCAGCCGAATGTGAAGTGACGGAAAGAGCATTTGAATAGCGAGCAATACTGTCAGAAAATAAAGAAGAGATAACAAAATCAGTATGTTCAGAAATCGTATTCTGAAGGAATCAACTGAGGAAATGACTGTGAAGAAAAGAGAAAAGTGATAGTTCGCGAAAACAACAAATGTAAATCACGACAGAATCGAACAGTGAAGCAAACTAGTTTTTAAGAGCCTACTACTAGCAACAGAACAATTATGATGATGACCAATAATTCTGGTTAAAATCAGCCAATATTCCTTGGGGTAATTTGTATACGGATGAACAAAAACTAAATTATGAAGGCTCTTCCCTGAAATAGAAACCATCAAAATTATTTGGTATATGTAGAAATCAAGGATATAGTGTTATTTTTCTTCACCAAGGGAGATAACCAAAATCAAATTTACATTTTCATCTTTAACGAAAGCCAAATGGTGACAATCAAACTATGAATGAACGAAGTCTACAAATCCTATTTAACAAGCACGTAATTCCTTATCTAGTATCTAAATATTTGAAGGCACTACAGTGATCAGTATTCTGTTTTTAAAAGAGAAGCGAGGACTCTCGAATTTACTTTCCTTAGGCCACAGACTATAGATGTCTGTATAATCCAAACATTGTCAATAATATAAGTAAAAAGAAAAAGTAAAGCTACCCCTGTGTGATACGCACGCATGGTTGATGTGGAGGTAGCGCTCCACATATTCTTCCCGATCTACGGTACGAAGTGAGATGGTCAGTCCAACGCTCGACCGCCTTAACCTGCCCAGGGTGCCCAGGTGTACCAAGGACTCAATTTGATATGAGTGTCATAGAGTTAATAGACAATGGTGTAAAGATTATCAAAATGTATTTCAAAATGTAAAATGTAAATTTTTTAAAATGCTCAAAAATAGTAAATGTATATAAATATGTTATAAGGAATAGAACGGAGGAAAATACTAATTATATAATCTATGAAGTATTCCAAACAGGTGTTAAGACAGGATGTTAATATGAATTCCAAAAGCAGAGAAAAGAATATCATAATAAAAGATCAATATGTCAGGGAAAGGTATTTTACGAGCAGGTGGTAGATTGTTTTGTTCATTTTCAATTGTGAGAAAAGCACGGAGTGTTATTGAAAAAGACATCCGTTTATGTAACAAACAACAGGTGGATATTCCAGAACAGACGTAATACACGTGATCAAAAGCCAAGGTTTCAGAAACGAACAATTAATAAAGTAATGTGTGCAATGTGGAAATCGTGTTCAAACCCAAGGATACTTTAGAGAAAAATTACCGAAGTATAACAAACAGGAAATGATAACCTTCACCCATTCCATCCCCCCATATTCTTGAATAGCAACCACGTGCTGTTGACGGGAACGGAGTGTGACAAGCCAAATTCGAAAGTAATAAAAGCACAGACTTCCAGTTTTCTTTAGGCATTCTTCTATCGGCATTACACGAAGTAGAATCTGGTCTGTTCTATATTCAAAGACAGTGGTTCGATATCAGTTAACTACAGAGTGTGTCTTTATACGAGAATCTCAGACTTTAACATTTTAGAAGACTATTTATTCTTCAATTGGACTATCTTACTATGGAACTTTATAAGCGCACAGTCTTTATTAATAATCAGTAATTACGAACATTATTTACCAGCAATGGAAGTTTGCTCTGAATACGTTTCTGGGAAAGAACATTTAAGTTACGAAACGTGCTCAAAGTATAACCACATGTTTGTGCCACCTATCAAGTAACATCAGGTTAGTTGAGATCTTTATGTATGTTGATTCATTTATGTAATTTCTCTCTCTGCTTTGGGTATTGTTGTAAGAATACTTCATTATTGTCGTAATAACTTAGAAGCACTATGTGCTATGTTTAAGGTGCTATTCAACTACCAACTTTCCTCCAGTATACTCACATTTGTAGTCATTCAATATTGAAGTTCTTACGCATTCTTATAGACAATCTCTCGTATTGTTTACGTACATGCGTAGTAAGAGCGCTGAGTGCTCATGTTAATTAAGAAACCATGCTCACAGCGCATCCCCCTTTATATAACTATCAAAGCCAAGCGAGTTTCCATGAGTATTCAGGTACGTTCTTCACATGAGATTGAGTGCACTTCAGAGCGCCAGGCATGGGATTACAATAAGAACTACAATCAATTCACACCTTTAAATTAATGTACATGGTTTTGCAATTATAGTTTACAATAAATTTAAAATACCTAGTCTATTCGAGCGCACAGACGTTGATCCTTCTGACACTAACGAAACTTTGGTCTGCTTTTGTATTTCTGTAGGTGGTGTTGGTGTTGCTTCGGCCTGAATCTTATTCATTTGAACTTGGAAATCATCGGCAAACCTAAGAAGAGACAACATGGCTTCTTGATGAACTAAAAGATCCATCCTAGTAAAGCTGACTTGTATTAACTGAATAGTAGACTCATATCGTGTGTGAAATTCTGGAACTTGTTTATCTACCTGTTAGAAAGACATAAGAAAGAAGTTTTAAAAGTTTAATACTGAACATATTGTAAAAGTATAATACCAAACTTATCACATATACATAGAAACATTGCTGGACTCATAAACTGTAACTAACACAGCGATGTAACTGTGTAGATTGGTAAGACATTGTATGAATGGTGCTCAGCCCATGCTTCCACATGGAGAATTATGTTCAAGTTCAGTAATAGAAGCTGAACTATCACACTGGCAGCCAAACACTGATATCGCAATTTTGCTTCAAATAGTAATGCTGATTTTGATTGTAATGTTAGGAAGGGAAAAGTGGGGGTGGAGGAGGACAAAGAAATCTGATTTAGAAATAAAACTATTTTGAACGAAATGGTATTTCAAAACCATGTTTTCGGGTTTTGATCAAATCCAGAAAGAACTGAACTATGGTTTTAAGGAAGGAAATGCCTTGATCCTGGTTCAAAGATGGTTGATTTTTGTTTATAGAAAAACTTTCTTATACTGTTCGTTATTTTGCTAACTCTATCTTCTTGTGTCTACAATGCTATAAGTTGAGACTTTTGAATGCTGAGAAAGACCTGAAACTGGAGTTTCACTTTTTGCATCTCTCATACGTTGGCTGCCAATGGTCTCTCCAATATATATCAAACTCTCCACATTTGCATATAATTTAATATACCTCGCTACCAACATCTCTAGGAACAAAATAACTTTTGTACTGAGTGTGAAACTTTTCTCTCACGTCTTGAGTGGTATAACTGCAGATCTTTATAGATCTTTTTTTAATTTATCTTGAAATTTACACTACTCGACTATTATTAACAACACAGCTACAGTTGTATATTTCTTAATTTGCCAGCTAACTCATATATCGAACATGGACTCTTTACTACAATGATCTCGGGGTATTACTCTTTAGTTCTTCCGGATGACGTCATATACTTTATTAAGATGCCTACTTGTAGGGAACCCAGGCTTTCGCACATGGGTGAGGCGAAACTTAATATTACTATATATATCTTGGCCTAGTGTAGAAATGCTACACTAGCAAAACCAGTAATTGTTTACCGTAGAAATAAAATATAGGTAATGAGAAGACGTATTTATTGCATTTCAGTGGAATACTAAAATGATTTTTTTGAGTCAGTTCTCTGTAAGTTTCTTACATGTCTTTACCCTGCAAACAACTGAATCGTACACTATTTACAATCTACTTCTTCACTTAAAAGAGTGACAACATACTTTAAGTGATAAGTTGAGTAGACCAATTATACGTAAGCTAACCTAACAGAACTAAGCCAAGCTAAGCATAGCTTTGGCTTGCTGTATCAATCTGTGGTGGGTTGGTGCAAGGGAATACCTATCAAAGTTTTTTGTTTGCCTAGTCTATCTTTAATGATACTTTTATTATGGTGCTTTTGTTTAGTTTTTCGGTATCAATCTAACACGATCACCGTTTTATTGTCTTAAGAGAATAGTAAAATATAGTTCACCCTTTAAGTCAGCCTGCGCCGTGCAAATGTTAAGTGTTTACAAAAAGAAATTAGACCATATGTCATAATGTTATATTTCCTTTGTAATAAACGGACTGAGTTTATGGGTATGTATTGTCCTCCTGAAGTGGGGTTTGATACATCCTTGTCTGGAGTCTATTATTGAGGCGATATATTTGAAGAGCTAAAAAATTAATGGTGCTTTCAGATTCTCATTTTTTTTAGTGAAGCGGATTCTGGGATGAATGTTAGAAGTAAATCTAAATAAGATTCATCTCTGTATAAAATCATATATCGTCGACATATCTGAAAGTAACACTGTGAGAAAATAAGTACTTACACCTAACTGTAAAGGTATTTTTTTGCTGTAACGTCAGATAACTATCGTAACGACAGATATCTGACGCTATACCACAAAATATGCCGTTACAAATAGATGGAGGTACTTATTTTCTCATATTTTTACTTTTATCCCATATTCTTTCCTATCTTAGGTACATTTACCACGTTCAACTAACTTGATAAAGGCCCGAGATTGAGAAGCAACGTCATTTTGTGATCTACAGTTTACACATCAATAAACTAACCAATACGTAAGGTTAATGTTTAAATATTAGTTCGTAAAAATGTTCGCTTCGAAAAAGAAGTTTTCTTCTTAAATAAATCATTTTCGTTTCTCCAGACACCTGGTAATAGAGCACTTGAGTTTTAAAATTTAGATTCAGCCCACACAAATTGATAAGAATCGTGATTCATTTCCGGACAAGTAAAAATAATAATAATAATAATAATCTACTTACCTTTTGATATAACAAAGTGAACAGATATTCTTGTCTTCCAGCCGCCATTGGTGTGTTGATGACTGCCAATGTTTCTCCATTATTGTTCTGGTTTAAAAGGATTCCTCCTAGTCTCATTTTCACTTCCATACAGTGCGTCTGTTGTTTCATATCAAATTCCAGAGACAATACATGAAAGTCCAGAAGCTGCGTTTGGCCAGTGGGACCATCATTATAAACTCCCAATTCAAGTTCTGAAATTATTGTAAATAAATAATTAAATCAAGAATTCCTGTGTATTTGCTAAATTAAAATACAGAGACGCTCTTTTATCCGACACGGTCGGGATCGCGGACACGCCGGATAACCGATATTGCCGGATAATCGAACGCCTATAGTTTTAACGGCTACAAAGCAGCAAATCCTAAAATTAAGTGAACACTGACAATCACGATAAACACTAAGCGAACGGAAACAAGGTTACAAGGGTCGTAAGCATCACTATATAACTGCGTGCGACACGGACGAACAGCAGATGACAAAGAAAATGGCGGTTACAGCTATGCGCAGTGGCGCGACGTTGCGGACAAGGTCAATGAGCGCTCCAGCACAACCAGAAAGAGTCGAACGCGAGTGGCTCGACCGATGCCGGATAATAGAGCGTGCCGGTTTATAGAATGCCGGATAAAAAAGCGTCTACTGTATATATTTACGAACCATGATAATACAATATGTTAAAAATGTTCCCTGAACCAAGGTTACGGAGTTATAATTGAGGAGCTCAGTGGAAAAAGAGTATGTGCTACGTCCCAAAGAAAACTGGCTTTTTTACTTCAGACAGGCATCCCATCAAGCGTCTCCTCCCGCAATGACTGCGCTTGTGACATTCATTTTAGTACAAAAAGGGCACATGCCACAAGCGCAATTATTATGAAAGGAGACGCTATGTGGGATAACTTCAGCTGTGTGTCTGAAGTTAAAAGTCAGTTTTCATTGGGATGCGGCATGTGCCCTTTATCAGCTGAGCCCATGAATTCTACATTACGAAGTGTCAGGATTTTGTTTTAATGAAACAATTCTTCCATTAACTACAGTATACCATTGTATAACAAATAAGGATTATTAGAAATGTCTACCCTTTTCTGCGAGACATGAATACACCAATTTAAACATATTCCTAGACACACTAATACTAAACATATGCGTGGGTATATTCAGGTCAGTATGCATAGAATTACAATAAGCTAAAACTAATTAGATTATGTTAGGTACCTAAACCACCACCAAATGCTAATCTTATCTGAGGCGATGTAAAAAGCAGTAACATGCGGGTTAGCTTAGATTAGTGAATAAAGACACAAAGTATGCAAACTGATTGTATGGCAATCTTTATACAGGGTACAGGGTGTTTCACCCGCTCCCCTTATTATCTTTTTTAACTTTCAAACTAATGGACGTAATTCACTGAAATTTGACACGGACGTACCTTAATGTTTGGGTAGCATACTAATAAGAAAGTGTTGCAAGTGGTCGCCATTAGCATCAAGGCACGCCTGTATTCGTCTCGCCATGTTACGGAAGGGAGTTACAACCTCATTTTCTCGCCAATGTTTTTCTGCAGATCAATGAGAGTCTGTAGCGTGTTACGATACACTTTTCCTTTCAGCATGCCCCACAGGAAGACATCTGGTAGGGTAAAGTCAGGTGATCTTGAGGATGTGATTCCCCGTGTGTTGGTAACTTTTCGTACCATGGAGAGACTTGTGTAGACATGGCTTGATGCAAATAACTACTTGCTGCGAATAACACTTTCAACACTTGCTATGAGATAATCATGCTTTTCATACACCAAGATATGTCCGTGTCGAACTTCATTGATTTATGTCCGTTTGAAAATTATAAGGAAAAATTAGGGGCCAAGAGTGAGTAAAACACCATGTAGTTGCCGTGATAACTACAATAAACATAGTACAAGGATCATGCAACAAGTTAGTCATTTCTTCACGCACCACTCAAACTTCGTTTCTGAAGGTACTAAATATTGTTATCCCATATGTTCACATCTAGTTACATAGGCACTAGCACAGCTACAATTACAACACGACTTCCATACATTAATATTTTTAAAATAAAAATTTCAGTAGTAGGACATTTAACACTTGCTATCACAGAAATAAATACACCAAATGCATTTGATCATTCACATTTGTTCAAACCTGTAACTTTTATTGTTTATCTCGTACCATTATTACTAGTTGTTGATTCACCAAACAATGAAGAACAGTCACGCATACATAACAAATTTTATCAATTAAATAATGTGGCGAATTCATACAATTTGAAAATCAACACATTGTGGCCAGAATCTTGGGATAGAAACGTTTATCCTATTGTTAGAAACGTTTATCCTCATCATAATCAAAGGACTGAAACTGAACATGAGATCACCGATTGTCAGCTTGACAAGAACTTTTAAATTATATAAATCGAAGTTACTTATTTATTTACATATTTTATTTTACCGATTCCAGCGGTCGATCATCCTGACTGAGGTTTTCCCAGGGTTTTCCTCGGTCACCCAGGCAAATGCCGGGATGGCACCTTCAACATAGGCCCTGGCCCTCGGCCTGCACCTTCAACGTAGGCCCTGGCCCTCGGCCTGAGCCTTAGATGCCTAAAGGCCATAAATAAAAAAAAATTCCAAGTTGACACCCAGACAATCTCAAATGGAAATCATAAATGGCACGTTTCAACGTCTGAATAAGAATGTTCCTTATTTCAGTGATGATGCTGCTTTCCAGCTCCGGAAGCCTGTTGGTAATCCTATTTTTTTTTAATGTTGTTGACAACACTTATTGATTGCCATTTGTTTCATCTATAGGTACGCAATTTGCACACTGTGGCACAAAAATGAATATTTTTATTTCACTGGGAAAGTTTCTGTAAAATTGTTGGCAACACTTGCACAAAAATTTACGAGATAATTTTCAGTTGCAACCCTACAAGATACAGACTAGGTAGCAGTTACTTGAAACTGACTGTGAATAGGAAATGAATCTGTGGAAGTTTTGGTAAAATGCGAGAAAAACTTTCTTACGTTTACTGTGGATAAGTAACCAAGTCCACTTTCGTCTTACTGGTTATGCGAATAAGCAAAGCCGTTGTTACTAGTACAAGGATAATCTCCGTGAAAGAAAACTACTGCCTCTTTAATCAACTTACCTTTCATTTCAAATTCAACTATCATTTCAGTTGCCTGCACAATTTCTGCTTTCGCTTGCCGTTGCTGAGTTGTCAGTTCTAGAACTGCCTTCCCCTGAGCAGTTGTTAGTCCTTGGTGAAATGCTGTTGATCTGCGCATTCCTGGTCCCTCGTACATAGTTGTCTTGCGTCGATCAGGAGCAGCAGAAGCTTGAGAAGTTCCTGCAGATTCGTGCTACAAAAGTGTAATTAGAAACAAATAATACACGCTTACATGAAAAGTTTGTTAATATAGAAGTTCCAACTACATTTGTATTAGATTTAATTCCTGAGCTGAGCGAATGTTTATGCAAAAATTTCATCTAATCGAATCAGAAATATCCAAGGAAATACTTTATTTGTATGGGGCATTTTAGTAACTATGGACTTCGACCTATCTTGATAATACAAGTGCCATGTTGTCAAAATTCACAACCATTCATACCCTAGGCGTGATTCGAACCAGAGCCCCAGCCCACACGACCACCGTGGTCGGCTACAAACGTTTTGTGATGTGGTCAGTGAAATTTATAACGAATTTATTTCATGTAAAATGAAAGTCCCTTTGGTGAACAGTAAGCTGATCATTCATATGTCAAATGCTTGAAATAACTCCTTTAAGACTGACAAAAATGTAGGTTATTGAGAAATATTCTCTTTGGAACTAACACTGGTTACATATCTCGTTTTGTTTGAATTAATATTAAAGTCTAATTGAGCTGATGAGCTTCTAAGCACGGAACCGACATTTTCTGTCAAAGTGGGCTCCGAACCACTCCGTTCAATGGACACCGGTCGGACTTGAATCCATAGCTTGAACATAGTTGAGAATAAATAAAGTACTCTAAATCTTAATGTTTTACAGTGTAATCTTAGATTCAAATAACACTTACCACATTCACGAGTTTCGGTGCACTTGTTTCTTCTGCTTCAGGAAATGGAATACTTTGAACCAAACTAGCTACTTGTATCAAACGCTCATCTGCAATAATAACGACAATAAAATATTACTCTTTTAGGATTGGGTTACAGAGAATATATCCAACACAGTTCTGTAATTAGATGATAATTACAAACTAATTCAGATTTAAATTACTCTACTTATACAGTTCTATTATATTAACTGTCGTTACTTCGTTAATATAACTTACTTACATAATTATAAAACTTGTTATTTCAAGGCAGTAAGTCGCTTTGACGTTGACAGACATCTGCAAAATTACGCTGTAACTACCGTTGTAAGGTCATCCCGGCAACGTACTTAGTGGTTATGTCATTTCTCTTTACTACCATCATTAGGGTTCTACAGAAAGCACAAGTCCTTCTAATCTTGCCTTGTTATTATTTTAGGATCTTTCTATATTTGGTTATACATGTCTGGCACAACAAACCATATCAAGGCACTTTCCTTTCTTCCGAAGATCCCAAGTAGAGGATATTACTTCGAAAATTTTGTCTCACGATACGTCGAGACGACGTGGTGTTCCCATTGTCCCACCCGTCAAAATCAGTCTGACCATATCGAAGAATAATGTCCATATTAACACAACAGTAACACTGGCTACTGAAAGAACTGCTGTCTTCTTCCACGAATGATACCTTAATCGTTGTTAAACTTATAGTATGGGGTTCAAGAAAATAAGTTAGTCAAGGACGAAACAAATACTGACTACCAGGGTAATGCATAACTTCGTATCGTTTTAACAAGGTTGAGTTTGACGAACAATAGGACTACGGTCCAATGACATAAGTGTCATTACAGACATTTAACCTGACTGGCTATTATGGTATTATTTTTTAAAAGGTCTTAGCGCTGCAATCAGGAAAATTTGTGGTGCTGAAGGAAAGGGAACAAGAGCACGCAAATGGTTTTAGCGTTTTAGATCTGTCGATACCATTGTGAAAAGAACGTCAAGAGTCGAGCAGCAATCGCGAGCTCTGCTCAACGCTGTTCAACGTGGCTCCATAATTACCTGGTAGTTGTCAATAAAGAATAGAACTACACAACCAGCATAGTTCGCTATCTTCATGATCTGGGTTTGATACTGTCGGTAACTGAATTACTGTATACAAGGCTTGCTGTATGGCTTCAGTATTTATAGCATGACCAGTCACACTATATCTCAGTGTGTTGCTATTTCGTGAAATTCTTAAATCTGGGAGAAGAGTTAGAACGTGTTTCCCTTCCTGAAAATGATGGTGTACCTCGCCCCCATTTTCAGTCAACCGTCGGTATGCTACGGACAACCATCGAGGATGTCAAGCACGAGACTTGAAACCTAAAAGACCAAGCAGTTACTTTGGAAATGGAACGCCGACATACACAGATCAGTGAAAGCTTTTATTTACAAAAAAGGATGTATAAGCATTCGAGAGGCAACATGGCGACTCCTTATCATCAGTTCTCTGTCCATTTTGTCCCCTATCATGTGAATTGTGAACACGCTTCTGCGAAATATTACTGCTTTTCTAACGTGTTTCTGATGTTAGTGAACGCCTATCTTTGTATCTGTAAGTGCCTTTGGGTGAAATTTCAAGAGAGGAAAGGATGAGGCAGACCCTCGTATTTCTATTTCTATTATTTTCTTTTAAAATGTTAGTTGTGAGCTGACTATTAAATCAGTATTTATTTATTGTCATTTGCAACATTAAAATATTATTTAATGAAATTATCAGAAAAGGTGCACAATAGATGACAGCACCGAAATACTCATTTGTGCGAAGTGAGGAACTGTTGCTTTTTTATTATAAATTTAATTTATTTTTGTTATAATTTCAATCTATAATTTATATAAATATAAACTGCAAAAGTATTTTCATATTATGTAAGTATTTGTGAAACTCGTTCGCTATACATTGTACTGCCAGGCTGCATAAGAGCGAGGAGGAGGTTTTCGCTATTTGGGTTCTCATATTGTATTAATTTACGATATATAAAGTGCTGCTGGAGTCAGTAATTGGCTCCATGCAGAGGAAATAAATTGTTTTCTCCCTTGAATAAGAAGTCTTCATTTAATTGGTGATATCCTCCACTCACCTGATAGGTATCCCCTTCCATATCCGTAGCACGCCCAACACCTTCGAATAGTGGAGCTGGGGGCACGTTATGCAAGCCTTCAGATTCGACGCCCAAATGATTTTCCACCAGCAAAAACCAAATGCTAAAGAATCTACGGTTTAGGAGCATTTTAGGACCACAAATCCTCCAAAGAAGTTTGCGGTACCAGGAGTGTCTCAATGAGTTGTACTTATGTAGTTTCTTGTCGGAGATCACGAGCGAGTACAATTCCTTTTCTCTCAATTCAAATTTTACCTATTATATTGCCTATCCAGCCTTCTGTATATATACTGAACGTAAGATTATTCTTACGAAATTCTTCTCTTTTTTTGGTTCACACTAGCTCAGTATAACCCAGACGCGAGAAACACCAGAAGCGACAGAAGACTGAAAAAATGGCACCGTTTGAGAACTAAATTCTCAGAGAATACCCACGGTTTCTCCAAGTGTTCGTAGTTTGACCTAAATTGAGGGTTGAGACAGTTTTTTACTTTTATTTAGTCCTGTATGTTTAAAGTGAATTTTCTGACGACGTACAGTAAAACAACTCATGATTTACTCTTTTGAAAGAAACGTGGCATTCAAACTCTGCACGCATGTATTCGAATCCTACGATCCTGATTTTAAAATTCTTACATATCATTGGGTCGGCCTAATAAAAACGCATAAATATAAAATATTAATACCACAAAGTTATTTCAAATATATCCAATTTGATTACTTATTCTTTCCTGTGATGTTGGCTATGTAATACTTACTTTGCAAACTTCATATCAAATTGAAAACATACCTGACAATTTAACATGCACTGCAGGTAGACTGGTTTTGACTTTCATCTTTGGTAAGCGTGGATCATCAGTTATCAGACATCTACTAAAGTGAACCAGAAGAGTTGTAGGATTCAGAATATGTAAGTTCGTAGAGCTTTTCGTAATGGCGGATTGCCAATCTTCTTTCACCAAAGCAACCAATACCTAAAACAACACACTTAATATTACTTTTGATGAAGGAAATTAGTGTTAACCATTTGGCAATGGAAAACAATTTGATGTTTATGAAAGCATAATTTAAATTCATGATGGAATCTCTTCAGATTAATTTCAAATTTAGTCTTACAGCAGACAAACTTCAACTCTCATTAATTTACAAACTGTTAAAACAATCATATTCAGAAGAAAATAGCGAACGATGCGATATTATCGCTTCACTTTTGTTCTCTATTGAAGAAATATATGTGTTATGTGGATACATACAAGAATATTAAAACAATGAACAAAAGGGAAATATTACGGATAAAATGCACAATCATATTCAATGCACAATGCAGAAAGTTTTACTTGAAGGCACTACCGTGAACATAGTTGCGAAGGTCTTTCCTAAAGAATTCGTAATGAAGTTGTATTTTCATTTTCTCTTTGCGTTTAATCTGT
>JAGDQP010011802.1:18835-52052 GCA_022664845.1 Lepisma saccharinum
AAACACAGAATTGGAAGTTTGTTGTTATAAATATATGCCACGAAGTAAACAAAATATATGCAAGCTAGATAAAGAATAATATTTAAAACTACACTTTCTCTTGGCCTCCTCCATTTGCCCTCCCAGGCGAGCCTTACGATGAGTTTCTTCACCGTAGTTGATAAAATCATCTCAGCGAGCACGGTGATCTAGATAGTAATAAATTTAACATAGAAATTGATTAAGCTTCTATCCTAAATCCTTGTATCCATCCTAGAATGTCTAATGGATTACATGAAGCCCACAACTACCTAACTCGAGTACTACTCTATCATTTTCGTCTGCAACTAATTCTGTTTCGAGCTTCCTAAAACATCCAATTCACACTGCGACCATCCATCAAAACTTGGATCATTTTGTGCACTTGAGAAAAGACAGTGCCACAAGAAATTCAAGACACACACAAGTTTTGAGAAGTAGAATGACTCAGAAAAACGTACGTCAAATATCTTATGTTTATCCTTTTCTCACTTTTGTTCCAACATATCAACACAAAGTACATTTGTTCCTTTTGAATAAATTTTCTTAGTCCCTTATCAAAACATACAACAACAAAATTAACTCAGCAAGATATCATTACTTAATTCATTAAAGAAAAGTATGACTCAAGTCCGTGAACAACTATATATGAAGCTTTAGTTGGTTCCATAGTGAACTATTGGACAACAGCACTGTCTTTAAACACGAGCTTAAAAATGTCGCCCAAATCGCTTCAAAAACTGAACGTAGCATGGCTTAATAAAGCTCCATGGCCCAAAAAATTTCAGCCAATGACTTCTTCCTTCACAATGAACTTTTTTACAGTTTCATTACTTAACGAGATCTGAAATTTTACATCAGTGTCAGCTCCTTTGAATTTCTCAGTAGATCCTGACTGGGACGGGTTGAATCATCAAGAACTACAAACAACACTAGTACTTTGTCTGGAATCTTCAAATGAACTTGCTTTTTAAGTCTTTGAGAACCTATAGCTAATGCCGCAATTACTACATCATACTATACAGGATATGCAAAGAAAGAGAGAAGACCTCCCCCATTCGTTTATGCAGGGAGCACACACCCTGCAATCTCCCACTTTTTCACTGCATAATGATCAGATACAACCTTCTTGGCCTTAGCCACATATATTACCTTCTTAAGCTCCATCAGAAAAGTAAAAAACAATCCTGTGAAACACTATACAATCACCTTACTTACAAAACGTTCTTAAATTAGATAAGAATACGCACTACAACTGGAAAGGTTCGTTCTGCTAAAACTTAAGTATTTTAATACTGAAAATGTACATGTACAACTAACATAGTCTTTAAATCACCTACAATGAAAATATGTGCCAACTTAAACGTTACGCTTAATTTCAATCCTGAAATTGGCACTTGTCGTATGTTCATAGTTGTGCTAAATACATATACAGTATATATTATATAGTCACATTGCAAATGTTAAATGTAAAAACCAAAACAAAAAAAAAAACAAAAAAAAAGAACGAGCATTTTAACCGAACTTGGATTTGCCGTGTTCAAACAAATAATAAATAAATAAGCGGGAACATCAAGAAAGTGAAAAGTAGAACGGTGGAAATCTGAAAAATACGTTTTGGATAATATCATTTAAAAGTGACAGCCACGAAATAAAGTTACACATATACCATACTAACGAACCTGCATATCTGTCAGTTGAATCTCATAGTTCTCGTAACTTTGTGAGATCATTTCATTCATGATTTCTTCTTCTGTAGAACCCGAAGCTGCCATTTCCCTCACCGTCTTTTTTGCATCATGTGTCTCCATGGAATTCATTTTTATGCTTCCTAGGTTTGCAACAAGCAACGTACCATTCCTGTCAATAAAATATTAGGAAAAAAAAAATTAATAACATGAATCTTCTAATTACAAGAAATTAATTACATAATAATGGATATAACTAGTTTACAGTGACGAATATTAAGATGCAGTCGTCAAGGAATTCCGGACGACGTCGCATGCGGTGATGAACACCATATTGTGTTTATTGTGGATATGTGCGAAGTGTGGAAGGGTCTAAGCAGGAACAAGTTTAAAACTCCAACTAAAAGTGGACACCGTTAAACAACTGGAGGAGAAACTGAACTAATTATCTTTTATTTCTTTTCAGTTGTTCCTGCTTTACAACGAGAGTCACCTGTCTTGTGTTGTCCTGTGATGTCTGTGATGTCTGTGATGTTATATGTTTTTATAAATAAAGTAATTACATTCCTTTTTTTGCAAATTCCCTCCCAGTCATGTTCCAACATGAAGGAACAAAGGCCAGGATGACATTCTGGACGCCTGGCCAAAGTTAGTCCCCCACCACCTCAAGTCAAAGTACGAGAGGAACAGAAGAGATTCTCGGAATGCCGGAACACCGGTAATCCGACAATCTTTAGGGACAGCCTGTCCCAAACTAAGGAGGGCGAACAGCTGCCCGTGACGTGCGACCCTGAAAGTGCGCAACTTAGTTTGTTGCTAAGAAGGCAAAGAGACAGGGGTGGAAGGTGGGTCCCTCTAAAAAAGTACTGAAGTCGATTCCGGAAAATGCGTTTCAAAAATGTTTTGATGAGTGGATTATTCGTTGGCATAAGTGTATTATTTCGGGAGGGGCCTACTTTGAAGGCGATACAATAAATTTGGATGAATAATGCATATTGTGTGTTTTATTGACCAATTCTCGGTACTTCCTTGACAGAATGTATATCATACATGGGTAGTTTTTTAAAGGATAAAATTGTTGAATGTCAATATTTAATGATTAACCATTAGATGCATATATATATAATACAGTAGTATAATAATATATAGATAATAAGTGTATAGTTTCTATTAAATGAATACTATTATACTTTTTTTGTAAATTCATTAATTCATCGTATTAAATTTGAACTTTTGATAAAATATATCGAAATATTGATTGTAATCATTTACCAGTTTTGCGCAACGTGAAATTGGAAAGATATTTCATAGTCTAAATGCACAAATAAAGACGAATTTCTCATTGTATTCAGTCTTATACAATCTTGAGTTATTAGTTTACCATGTAATACCACGTGAAATAGTTTGAAATCATTTATTACGCGACGATCAGATAAATTGGGAAGGTCCATATATATTCTAATATTATCCAAGGATAAATTCCCAAATTTCATTTAAAATTTCCACCTAACCAGGACAGGAACTCATTCTGTATCGCTTCAATGGATTCATCTATATAATTTTATAATTCCACACAGGACTAACATATTTAAATCAGATCTAACTAAGGAACAGCTACAAATCTCTTCTATTAGACCAAGATTCCTACGTCCATTTGATATCTTAATTTCTAAGTGTTTGGTGCAATATAATTTGATATCCATATTAACTCCAAGATCCTTGACCATGGTTTTCATTTCAATCCGATGATTACCAGTTTGAGGAATTAGTATTCCTGGCAAATGAGATACCAATAGTTTTTTTCATGAAGTGGTAACAAATTTATATTGGACCAATCCAATGCATTATCAAGATCTTTTTGAAGCATGAAGCGTTTATCGATATTTCTAATAGATTTCAAAACCTTTAAATCGTCTGCATATAACAGAGTGTCACAAGATAGATAAAACATTAAGTCACTGATAAAAATAACGAACCATAATGGTCCCAAATTCGAACCCTGAGGAATTCCGGATGTTACATTATATAAAGATGTACCTTTATACCTCACCGTAAATTTACGATCTGTATAATACGAACTCATCAATTCAGTGAGAGCAGTTTCTTAATCAATAAATTGTGAGGTACTTTATGAAAAGATTTCTGGAAATCCAAAAATATAACTTCAACTTGGCCTCTATCCTGAATTTTAGGCCCAATTATGGATATAGACAATATCGGTAAAAGTTGATCTATAACTCAAGAAAGCACGCTGATTTGATGAAATACAAGAATGAACTTTTCGATATATACGCTTATAAATGATTGTTTCAAATATTTTAGGTAAAATATTTTTTCCTTCATTTTCGGCATTGGTGTGAGAGCAGCGACTTTCCAATTTTTTGGTACATAACAAGAATTAATACTCCCAATTGTATCTAGTCGTGAGAATTGGTGCTATGACATGACTAATGCCCTTAATGATAAAGTTCAGTATTCCATCAAGTCCACACAAAGCTTTAGGTCTTAGTTCTTTAATGGTGGAAAGTACATTCTCAACCGTAACAAGGGAGCATTTATATTCAAAGCGTTAATACGATTATCACAATCAGAACTTCCAAAATGAGGTATGTCACTGTCTTGATATACGGATTCAAAATATTCACCAAAATGTCTAATACTTCAGGTTGCGTAGTAATAGTATCATTAACTACTATTCTAGTCGAGTTGTTCATGGAATGTCGTATATATTTCCAAAACTTTTGAGGTTTATTTTTAAGTAATTAATTAATTTTCACTTCTTATATTATGATTCTGTTTATCATGTTTATCATGTTAAGCACTTGCATTTCTTTCGCCAAGTCGAGAATGCAATATAGTCACCACATTCACCAGTGATTTTATATTTCTTGTGAGTTAAGTTTTTATTAACCCAGTCCACAGCACATACCTGATCATACAGTGCAAGATAATTTACCTTTATGATATTTGAAATATCGGGCAGTTGTTAGTAATTTTCGGTACATAACCCAAAGAGATTGTTATATCAATAGGTTCACAATAATGATCCGGTGGAACCATATATTCAAGTGATTCACTAACATGTAAATCGAGATTATTTAATATTATATCTCTGTCTTTACAACAGTTAACATTCAAGTTCAGATCATTTAAAAAATTGAATACACTTCTAGACTTAGATTTAGAATAGAAATGAGTGTCTGATAACAATTCCCTATTAATCCAGTCAACTTTAGAAATATTGATATCACCAATGATTAAAATGTCAGAATCATAATTAACAAGTTTAGTAGATACAGTATTTAGATAATTTTGAAGGTCAACTACAGTAGTACTAGGATTCAGATACATACAAGATACTAAAAAGATTTTCTTTTTTCCACGCAAGATTTCTAGCCAAACACATTCACTTATATATTCTAAGGGTCAGTTCTACAATCGACCGCTAAACTTCTAGTCAGCGCTAAGTTGAGACCAAGTCTGATTTTAGCCAATCAGAGTACACAAAATGAGAGTTGGTCTCAACTTAGCGCTGACTAGAAGTTTAGTGGTCGATTGTAGAACTGGTCCTAAATCAGTTCTTCTATGGACTTTCAATCTCTTTTAACAGCAATCATTGTTCCACCACCTTTGGTACATTTAAGATCCCTATAGTTCTTATCAGCTCTAAAACAATTATACATTACAGGCAAATAATCAGTGTTATTATGATCACTCGAAAGTCAAGTTTCTGTAACACAAATCGGATCATAATCGTTGCTTGCGACAGCAGCCACTCTTTGTTCTTAACCCTCTAACATTCTGATAACCAGAGTTGAATATTATGCCTTACCAGCTTTGCCATTGTCGTTCTCCGAGGATTTCAACACTTTACTTTTATTTATTTATTTATTTTATTTACCGAAAAAAGGGTCCTATCAGGCCACATTGCTGGATTACTTACCATTTGATACTCTGACTCATTTTTCTCTACATGAAAAGAGGAGTATGTTTCGCATTGAAGTTTAGTCGAGTTCCAGTTATATTAATATGTTCCTTGATTAGATTTATCACTTCCTTTTCAGTGACTTCCGAATGACAACGCGTAACAAATATGGCTTTCTTAAATAATAATAATACAGTTAGTCCGAATTTCTAAGCAAAATTCAACCTAACTATCACGACCACATCTTTAAATGTTTACTTGTAACCAAATTTAGACAAACGGATCGAATTTCTTTTTTCTTACACATCCATGACCACATACTGTTCTAGCGAAAACTATGAAGTTACGTAATACACTCACAACAAAAAATTCACAAGCAAGCAATTGAAGAACACTTAAATAAGCATAAAGTAAGAAGGAAATTACCACACAGAATGTTACCTACTTGTTATAAATCCCACCCTGAGGTATGATTACGTATGAAGACATCACATTAATTTGTAAGTCCATTACTTGCTTTTGTTCCACGACATATTGCAGACCCGTTGCTGACATTTCCTTAAACTCCTCAAGCTTAGAGACAGCTGCTGCTTGTAATCTGTATAAAAGAAAAATATCTATCATACTGAACAGACTAAAATTAGGGTAAACGTACCAGTTATTGGCACTTTTAGACTATTGTCGTTTCGAAACTTGAAACGAAGATCTATTGCGGCTTTATTTTCTTCCGCAACTCTTAGATCTTTCCCGAAATTAATTTTAGTCAAATAAAAATGCAGAACATACATTTTTTTTTTTTTTTGGTATTTTTTCCCCTACAAAACACCAAAATGACCAATTGTTTGCACTCTCTAACCAGTAGTTGGACCCATCATGACCAAATATTGGCACTTCCATTCATTATGTTTTCGAGGCCAATTACTGGCACTGCTGAGCCCAGCAGTTGGCCCCCACTGACAAATATTTATTTCTGTGAAGCGATGCGCTATGTGAAAATACTAGCCATCGTATTTTTATCTCTTGAAGGTATGTTAGAAATCTGAAAATTCTATTTTTCTGATAACTGCTAATTATCTACCCCCATGTCAAATACATAGACACTATGAAAAAATGGCAGACATACCAGCCATTGGCACTCCCTAGCAGCAATAATTAGTTTGCATAAATTACATAATGATCTAAGGAGTCTCTAAACATCCTTCTAGTTGTTAAAAAACCTTACAATAATTACATTATAGCATTACATAACTTGAGAAAAATCAAAGTATATTCATTATTCCTAATTACATTTTGATTCGTTCTTGAAATTATGACCAATAACAAAAATTGGGTATTTCGTGCGCAGAAGTTATTAAAGAAACTACAAGCAACGTGTCAGAAATATCAGTTTTCACAAATTATTTTCGATTTAATTAAAAAAACAAATGCCACTAACTGGGGATCGCCAATTTCAGAGACGTTTACGCTACACATCAGAACCAAGAAAGAAAATGAAAAATTAAATAACTCCTGGTTTCATTTTTAAAATAGAAAATAATATTCTTTGAGATTTTACCTTTTCTATAAACTTACTAGCTTTGAAGAAAATCCATATAAACAACGAAAATCACTCTCGCATGTGACAGATACTCAAAATATATCCCACTACATATAGATGATGCATGTTCGTTAAAAGGGTAATTACACTCATACAGAGTGTCACAGGGCGTGCACTAAATATACAACGTGTAATAATGTTTATGTTTTCCAGTGAAACCATTAACAAAAAAGGCCAGACTATCCAACCTCTCAACAAGTAATATCCTCCATAACTTCTCACAACGCTGCCGAATCACTACAGTTTCTGAAGGACTTCGCTGGAAATCGCATCATCTCCCGGGACTGCCTGCCCGGTCACCGGATTTGTTCTATTTTTCCCCTGTGGATAACACTGGAGGGGAAGTGTACGAAGATAATCCGTATACACTTCATGAGCAACAGCCGCAATAATGACCAACAAAACTCAAGAACTTCTTAGTTTAATTTTCGGTGAGGACTTAAGTGCTTTGGAATCCACTAAAAAAAAACTGTAGGTCCCGCCCTTAAGAAATTAACAATCGGCTGATAAAAGGCAAAGGCACACCAATGTCTGTTTATCTTACCAAAGTACCATCGTGAAATAAATCTGTCTCCCAGTACATTATTTGTTCATAAACATTCAGTCTGAAAACGTGAGTTCGCTTGCTATGAAATAACTCTTATATTAAATCTAAAATACTTACTCGTCAATAGCTACAGCCGCAGGTGGTTTGAAAACTTCCGATAGGTTGTTGATTGTCTGGGCATCATAAACTATTTCCAACGGCCTTAACTCAACATGTATTCTTTGATCACAACTTTTATCGAGGGGTTTTGTCTCAAAAAGGACATCTACAAGAGCTAAATCTTGCGCTATGTTTTTAGAATCTACTAACGTTGGAAGGAATTTTCCTTGCTTAAGACCCGTCACCACAAAGTGGGACAACTTCATTTCAACTCTGAAATAGAAATAAAATTAAATATTTAAACACACAAGAGTAAGCAAATACCTAGTAACGAAAAATAACGTAAAATCAAATCTTCAACTATTTACATTTGACTGAACATGTACGAGAACAAGCATCATGATTTTATGATTAATATTAATGTTAATGAACAGTAGTGTGATTGACTTGTAATCAGAAGATCCTATGTTCAAAAACCGACGATTTCCTCCTGGCTTTCTGTCGAAGTCAAAACACACGAATGATAAGAATGTACCTTTTAAAGGCCACAGCCCATTTTCTTCGTTTTGCTGAGAAAGTTCTCTGAAGAGAATCATACTTCCCCGATAGACATAGTTACCAAATTACAGGACAGGTACAGACTAAAGCTTTAAGTTACCATAAAATTCAACGTTTCTTCGTTAACCAGGATGTAAGAAAGCTAGTTGGCAAGACAAGCTGAACAAAATATATCTTGTTTAAACTTCCATGTTCTATCATTGAAATCAACGGGCAAATGTTTGTCTATGAGAACAATACTGAAAACATTTAATAATCTCCCATGATGTATCTCTTTCCAAACATTTTATATTTTGTAGCTGAATCTGAACTGAAAAGACATTTTATAAGGATCATAAGATAGTTCTAAATACGATGTTCACTTTGTTTCAAAGACTAACTAAACATAGAACAGTAAATCCTTACGATAATCGCTTCCCATGAATCACACACCATTAAGTTTCAAGTTTGCCGACACTCCATAACACATTAGGTTAGGTCATAAATATTACGTGTCTGCGAAACAATAAAATAAAATTAGCTCTCAATCACAATATCAATCCTCAATAAGGATAATGATATAGTTCTAAAGCGCGGTCATTCGTAAAACTAAATCACAACATTAATACAATGATTAACAGTCATTAATAAAGTAGTTCATTAGCAGTAAACCATTCGATTATTAAGAAACAACGTGAACACGATACAACAACGGTTCGAGCCCCGTGGACGACTATCCTAACTGAGGATTTAGGGTTTCCCTCAGTTTCACCAAGCAAATGCCGGGATGGTACCTTAAGTAGGTCCTGGCCGATATCTTCCCCATCCTTTACATATCCCATCCCAGCCTGAGCGAAAGGTGCCAAAAGGCTAATAGAAATTCAATTCAATTGATACAACAATTTTGGTGTATTGAGAATATTATTTCCCCTTTTTTCTTTCTTTATATTAAGTGCTTGGCTAGCCATGGACATGTTCTTCAACGGCTGAGGAACGGAAAGCTGGTTGACATTTCAGCTTTATCCAAAAGTAGTAGTTATTTATAAAAAAATGAATAAAAAAACTGATGTAGGGGGTGGTTCGATGCGACACGTTTTACAACTTTTGCTGTATATTCTTTTGTTGTTCGGCTACAAAATAATCTGACTAAGTGGTGTTTCTGACTGACAAAACGTTATCAATTTTATGCACAAAAACTCTGCATAGAGTAACCAATAATGAGAAATATTTTAAAAGTGTTCTCAAACCCAAAAATTCTAATCATGAGACAGTGGAGTATGAGTGCATAATTAGACATTAACTTTTTCGCTCTGGGAATGTGTAATTGAAAAATTAGAAGAGGCTAATTATGAGATATTCGTGTCTTAATAAAATTTCGCCTACTTCAGTCATCACAACCAGCCCTAGAACACGCTTGAATTGACTACCTACGTTCACATGTCTGTCATCAGGAACTGTCAGCACTAGTAAGATATATCTGGTGTAGTAAAAAGTAATCCATTATTTTGCCAATAGATGGCTTCAGTGATCTGTATCTCGCGTTGTATAAGTCCGATCGGGTTCAACGAGATGGCGTTCAAACGATGAGATTGCGTACTACAAACACTGTTCAGATAGTTGTGATGAGTTGACTCAGTGTTGTGTGAGCGCGCGTCAAAATGGACACTAGCAAAGAGAAAATACGCTATATTTTACAGTTTTTCTTCGATAAAGGCGAAAACGCAAGCCAGGCGGCTGCAAATGTGAATAGTGTTTATGGTCCTGATACTGTAACAGCCAATCACGCGCAATTTTGGTTTCGTCGATTCCGTTCCGGTAATTTTGACGTCAAAGATGTACCACGCACTGGAAGGCCACGTGTCGAACATGTCGATAAAATCATGGACATTGTCGCGTCCGACCGTCATGTAAGCACTGTTTCGATTGCCCAAGAGCTAATCATTGCACAAAAAACCGTGTGGAACCATTTGCATAAGGTTGGATACACAAAGAAGCTTGATGTATGGGTGCCACACGAGTTAACGCAAAAAAACCTCATGGACCGAATTTCCATCTGCGAATCGCTGCTGAATCGCAACAAAAGCGACCCATTTCTGAAGCGGTTGGTGACTGGTGATGAAAAGTGGATCACTTACGACAACGTCACGCGAAAACGGTCGTGGTCGAAGCGCGGTGCGCCGGCGCAAACGGTGCCCAAGCCAGGATTGACGGCCAGGAAGGTTTTGCTGTGTGTTTGGTGGGATTGGCAGGGAATTATCTACTATGAGCTGCTCCCCTACGGCCAAACCCTTAACTCGGAACTATACTGTCAACAATTGGACCGTCTGAAGGCAGCAATCGCCCAGAAGCGCCCAGCTTTGGCCAATAGGAGAGGCATTGTGTTCCACCAGGACAACGCCAGGCCACACACATCGATAGTGACTCGCCAGAAGCTCCGGGAGCTTGGTTGGGAGGTTCTTATGCATCCACCTTATAGTCCGGACCTGGCACCGAGTGATTACCATCTGTTCCTGTCCATGGCGAACACGTTTGCTGGTGAAAAATTCGCTTCAAGAGAGGCTTGTGAAAATCGACTGTCTCAATTTTTTGCCAATAGGGACAAGGGCTTCTATGAGAGAGGCATCATGATATTACCTTCCAAATGGCAACACGTTATCGAACAAAACGGCGCATATGTGACCTAAATCGGATCATTCTAACTATGGTAAGTCAAGCCTTCAATGTCATGCAAAAATAATGGATTACTTTTTACTACACCAGATAATAATGTATTTGTCACTTGCTTTTGCCCGAAATAACTTGCCATTTTTTCCAATCCAGCATGCCCGTTATATCTATTACATTCCACTGCGAATAGATTTCGAAGTATCTTCTATTTGCTGGGAAGTGCAACCCTTTGTTTTCTTAATATACCTTTATCCTGCCTTCTTAAGTGTATCATAATTATCTTGCACTTGAAGAAAGCAAGATTCGCAAAACATTTTATAAACACGAAAGTAAAAGCATATGAACAAACAAACAAAAAAGTAGCTAATGGTAGCAAACTGATTTCACTGCAAAAGAATACTATTTCCATTTCATATCACGAATTTCGGCATCTGCTGAAAAAACGTTTCTTCTAAGGATATTTTATTATTATTTAGAAGCCTAGTGTATAAGAGATTTGTGATCCAATCATAAAATTATTATCAGGACCTCATAAGAGCTTAAATTTAATGCCATAATTTCCAAAGTGATGCTGTCTTCTTTTACTCGAGTTCTCTACTGCGCGTCTCATAATTACCTTTCGTTGTGGGTGTTTCATAATTATCCCAGCGTGGCCCTAGATATTCTATGAGTCCAGTAAAGTAACGTTTACTTACTCTCGCTTTCACAAGAGCTCTACCCTGTCCAGCTGTGTTTTTCAACTGACACCAGAGGTTTCTCCCTTTAATAAAATTTCTTTGACCAATTACTTCAGAATGATTGGATCGATTCATATACTGTTCAGTTACAGAAAAATTCTAAATTCGGTTTATCCATTTAAATGTTCCTCACAAAAGAAATCGGACCGAGGTAATGAGTGTTTGGCTCTGACTGTTGCCAAGTTTCAGATAAACTTCTTAACTCGTAGAAAAGAGCGTTAGGGAACTCCCATTCAAACTAGTTCACTTAGGAGCGGGAAGTTTTTCGTTTTCTCAACAGTTTTAAGTACTCCTGTAAAGTTCTTGATAGATACCGTACGAGACAAGACGACTCTCGAAGTGACAGTAACTCGGATACCGAAAAGCAGCGCCTGAATACAGTGTCAAAGTATCTATTATTTGTACTGTAGGCAGTACAGGATTTCAGACTAAGTCAGGTGAACGAATGGGGGAAGGAAATGGACGCAGATATGATTGCCAATCCTGTGTTCCGATTGGAAGGACTGAGGAAAACCTTATCACGCTTGCTAGTCGAAGCAAGGTTCGAATTCACTCGACACTCCCACAGATGACTCCTCAAAAACAATAATAGACCGTGCTGGTTAGGTATCTCTTATGTTCATATTTAATTAATGGATCTAGCGGAAAGAAAAAGCGAGAAAGCGATACTAACCTCATAGCCTCAGCAGAAGGCCTTTGTTCTACTTTGGTGACCACTCCACCAATCTCCATTCGTAGAACTGGGTGACTGAGGGAGCTGGTTTTCACTTCAAGAACAAGACTTCGCAGCAAGAACGTAAAAGTGTTTTCAACGAATGTCTTAGGATACATACTAGGAGCAGCGTTTTCTTTATAATCAATAGCAGCAAATAACTTTGCCTTTTCTTCAGCTGTCATCGCCTCCTCAAATTTCTTTACTGAAAATAGATGAAACATATTAATTAATCCAGAAGTAAAAATGAATATAAAACATTTGGTGCAACAACAGGAATAAATATATATATTACAGCCCAACCACACCGAAAAATTACATGTATCGCTGTGGTCAACTGCTATGTAAATTGTTATATAAAATGCAAACAAATCGCTTTATATTTAGTTGAGTACTAAGTCTGACAATTTCGTTACGAGCAGCTAACTGGGCAGGAGCAGTCACCTGCTACAGTAGATAAGACTAAACAATTTGCATCGACTATAGTTCACAATTTTGCCGCATATTTTATCTTCAATGTGAGGACGTATCTCCGAAATTCTCTGTTTACGAAGTGTGTCTGAAAACTTCGTAGTGCGACTAAGATAAAAAAAGACTAATATTTCGAGTATAATGTACGCTTCTTCACATACTCGCTGGCGAAGATTTACGGCGTTCACATTATTCCTATACTTTTCTTACAATTGGTGGGTGAGATTACCTGTCTGGCAGGAATTTCTACCGAATGCATAATATAGATTGCAGGATTTCTGTACCTTCTTTTTGCAAATTAACACCTGATCAAAAGCGCACACGAACCGTCATCTTCGGAAAGAATCTGAAGCGATTTTACAACTACCCTATACGTTTCCGACCAATGGATCTCATCATCTTCAGTCAGAAACCAAGACAGTCCCAACAATATGTAAATATTCTTCTTTTGAAGGCCAAGTGCATTTTTCCCTGCCGGGAAGAAAACGCATTTTCTGGTGAATTTGAGAGTGTAATGATGCTTATTTATTTTCCTATACTTTTCGTAGTGCAGCACCTTACATTTTAAACCGCATTTTTATTTCTTTCCCGATTTAATGAATACATTTTTCTTTTTACACTAACGACGCACATATATAATAGGAACACGTTAAACAAAGTGTCATAACAAAATACAAATAAAACTACGATAAACGATTGTATACTTTTATATGAAAGTGCTAAAAACTTACATGAAAAGAAGTGTAAGGAGTATATTTCTCAGCAACTTGTTCCCGAACCCGGAAGAGCTGGACGTGAACCAGACATCCGTCTTCTTCCAAGATGGCTTAAATCAGTATCCGCGATTTCATTAGACTGGTAATCCAGATATCTAAGAAGCTAATTTCACCGCCATGTTCTCTCAGAAACAGTCTTCTTCCTCTACCTTGAGTCTCTCCTTTGTCTTCTTTTTTCCTTTTTTCTTATATTCTTCTCTTATATTCTAAATGACGTGTCACTCTTTATTTATTTTATTCGCTCACAATTCACTTCACACTAACATTAATAACCTGTTCTCTTCTTCATTTCTTCTTTTATTTCCTGTCTTCCCTTCTTTTTTTAAAAATATTTAAATTATATCTCACTGAATTCATTTTGAGTCCTAGTCACACTCAATCACTCGTGGTAATTTATTTTCTTCCCAAAGCTAGATATTTACCGCTGAATATTACGCAATTTTTTCTTAAGCCTCTGAGTGACAGCAATGGAAGACGCCCAGTAAAGCGTGGTCAAAAAGTACTTATGTTTGATTTGAATGTATTTATGGCATTTAGGCAACGTTATATCACTGTTTTACTACGAAAGCGAATATTCGGTTGGGCCAAACAGATAGATATTGGCTAAGCCCGTCACATGTCCCTTGATGGTTGCCCTTTTGGGAAAGGGATAGGGTAAGATTTTAGTTGAAGTATAATCCCGGTATTTGTCTGGTAAAAGTTAGGACAATCCCGGTAGACCTCGGAAGTACCTGCAGCAGAGCTCGAACCTGCGCCTCCCCAGTGGCGATCCGGAGTGCACGACGTTACCTACTGAATCATGGAGGCTGAGTTTCAACGATTAGGTAATGCCTGGCTTCGAAATCAATCATTGAATATCCACGATAATCACTATTATCTAGTACACGCCGTTACCACCTTAGCTCCTCCCGTTACTCTTATCCAGAATACTTTCGGTAGGAGCGTTTATAATTACTATTGCTTCACAAAACATTTTTTTAAAAAACAATTTCTAGTCTTCATAATTATGGTTAATTTAAATAACTTACCTCATCACGCATAGACGTAAAAATAGCTTAAAAATCGCACACTGCAATTTATACAAGTGGAAAAAGGGAAACACTTTTATACAGTATTACAAACTTATATGAAATACAGGGTGTGTGAAAAGTAGCAATCATAAATTAAATGATAAATTTGTAAGACCAAAACAAGAGATAAGTTCCTCTGAAATAGTGTAGAAACATTCATTTGGAGAAAGTATATGATCACAAACTGCAGAAAAGAAGATTCCGCACGTAAAACTTTCATTGTCACGTAAGACTTTATGTTATTACTTGTCAAAATAAAGATCAAGATAAAATGAATTTAATGGGCGGTAATAGCACTATGGCTTACGCCCGTCCCGATACGGGGGAAGCCCCTTATCTTTGTCACGTCTAAACTTAGCTTCTACTTAACTAAGAGAAAAAAATAATAAAATCATAGAAAAGCTGAAGTTGTAAAAGGTCAGAAACATAAAATGCTGGTGTAAATGGCCAGTAGAACGATTAATAAAACTAAAGATGTAAAGAGTCTTTAGCATAAGAAGTTAAAAACGTGAAGGCTGTAAGTGGGCCTTCACAAATACTTGTCAAAATATTACGTAATTTGTGACGAGGTTTTGTCACATTTCAGAAACTACGCATGTTTCGACATATCAAAGACACCCTCCTCTTGGTTCCTACAGAGGAGTTCAGCATTCAATTTATGACCAACCTCTATAAATTGAACACTTTAGAACCAGAGTGATCTAAGTGACATTTTCAAATAATAAAAAATTCGTGTTCATTTTCTGTACAAGCAGGAAAAGTATGTGGCATAAGATATTTATATTTTGCTCAAAAACGCAATTAAGCTCAATATGGCTTCGTGCAGAGTGTGAATATTTTGTCACATATAGTTCGTGTTAAATATAAAACTATGAACTCAACATTTTTTTATCTGAAAATGTCACTTAGATCACTCTGGTACTAAAGGACTCAATTCATCTCATACATACTAAATAGCTTACTTACCTATTTCTGCAGCTACACCAGTTTCTTCAGCCTCCTCTTCTTTAGTTGCTCCCCACCAACCAGAAAACCATCCTTTTTTCCCCTTAGCTTCCTCCTTCTTAAGTGTACGAGCAACCTAAATAAGAATTTACCAGCGTCATAAGTCTCAGAGACAAGCTGAACTGATATTTTAAAGTTAAAACTACTCTTGTTGGCTGAAGTTATTTTACACTAAAAGCTAACTTCAAATTTTAGAACTGTGAAAATACAATCGAAGCTTTGCTTATAAAAGAAAATTATAAAAGCGATCTTACTCCAGGCAAGCATAAATTATGACTGAGAAAACTTTTGGCACATGCTAGATGCGAGCATGCGTACGAATCCGTAAAAAATACTACATATACGGATATCTGCCAATTAGCGCGAACAAAATATGAACTAAAGCTTTCCAATACATTAACTATCCAACTGATATGCATTTACTTTCATACCGATATGGTACTAGAGAACTGAAATAGTTGCAACGAAACACGAAATCAGCTGAAATTAATTACATCTTGGATCACAACTGAAAGATTGTGTGTGAAATTGAAATTGAACGGCACGGAACTTTATTTATTATTATTTACGTTTTTAGGCTGAAGAGGCAACTACAGCCTAAACTGAGTGAAGGACGACGTCCCTCGGCGAGCAGCCTTTCGGGGCAGGATGGGAAAGATAGCGACAAATCTAGTTACTATCCCGGAACTCGGAAAGTGAAACTGAAAAAAATTAAGTCTTCCGATGGCAGCCAGACTAGAATTTGAATCCCTAATGACGTTACTAAGGCTCATTCTACACGAGCGGGGAAAACGCGGCGATTTTACCGCGAGCAACCACGCACTCTAACAAGACCCATGCTTTTAAATGTGCGTGTCTACGCGAGCTTTAACATGTTCATTTAAAAACATAGGTATAGTTAGAAGGCGCGGTTTGCTCGCGGTAAAACCTCCGCGTTTCCCCTGCTCGTGTAGAATGAGCCTAAGGAATGGCACAAGATCAAGCAAATCATACGGTACACAGATTTCCTACGTTAAATATGGCGACAACCTCCACATCCATCTCTGCTATACTGTTGCAGTACTCTGTGATGGGCCCAGCGGCCGCTCATCCTAACTGAGGGTTTTCCAGGATTTTCCTGTCACACCAGGTAAATGCCAGGATGGTACCTACAAATTAGGTTCTAGTCGAGTACCCTATCCCGGCCTGAACCTGAGATATCTAAAGATAATAAATAAACTCAAAATTCAAACTGTTATGAGATGATAATATATGCTTATAAGCGCCTCACTTTCACAAAGTACGTGTCACTGACAGACCAAACAGCACGTTCTGAAGATCACTTTACGTAAAGAAAATTAATTCAATGTATTGTGTACTGGAGTCTGTAAGAAATTCGGCATGACTGCGAAAAGTCGCAGTCAGAATCGATGGCGTGAGCGAAATTCAAGCCTGCACTGATCTACTATCCTCGACCAATCGCTATCCATTGTCCGCGATCTTCATCACTCGACCTTCATGTTGAGTACATAAAAAGACCACTTCCAATTCTTTTTATATAATACGTTAAAAATACATTGAATTTTATTACAAAAGTTGACTCCTACGTATTACAAAGAATTCACTACTTTATCTACATCGCTGTCAACCATCAAACAAGGATTTGTTCTTCATTTTTCTGGCTGTCTAGGAAGAACATAGAAATTCATAAAAAATCGACAAATGGAAAAAGAATTTAGACCTCTTTGTCCCACGTAAAACTAAAGCACTTACAACATCAAGCACAGCATATACACAAATAATTTCTTTAAACTTCAGCAACGTGTCAGTAATAAATGTAGTTAGTGAGAGAAAAGTTTCAATTTGCACATGTATACAATATCAGGGATTGGAAGTATCGCGTTACTAGTAACCATTATTTATATACATAATGTTTATCAGCGCCAATAATATTGAACTCTTTGGCTGTTATCAGACGGCTTTCGTGCAAAGACAATTTCACGTGATTAAAACAATGACTCCTCTATCCGGGTTTCGAGACCGAAGTCCGCTACTTATTAATTAAAGTAGATCCGAGTTTGCATTACGGTACTGTGTCAGCTCAAATTAAAAGTCCCACCAAAGATCAAACCCGGGACTATTCTCACAGACAGCGAAATGGTAAATAATAAAAGAAAAAAAAAACACGGCTTAGCAGAAGCTCCTTGGTAGCACCACTCCCTGAAAAGCACTTATAACCTTAACCATTCGTCCCCAATTTTCGGGGAAAGTTCCCAAAATAACACTTCCGTCCCTGGCTGTTTTGGTTCCGGGTTTCCAGAAAATGTAAAATAATAATAATGCCTTAACCCACAAGGAATATTTTGCCAGTAAAAGCTTAGTTCCACGGAGAAAAACACGTACCTAACAACTCCCGGCCGCCAAATCTCAAAGACAATAACATTCTCCACAGTAACCTAAAAACTGGTTACTGAACTATTGTCGTGTCTCCTGAGCAGTAATGTCTCTATAGATAGACTATTTTTTCTCACGAACTACAAGGTCTACGGGCGGAGGAAACGTCGCAAATGAAAATTAAGCCCATTCAGGTAATGTTAGTGGTGAAAACAAACTTTAATATATTGTGTAAAACTCTGTGAACAAGTTGAAGAGATACCTGAGTTACTACAGAAATATCCAGCAAGAAATATTATCATATGAATCCAGGATCACCTATACAACAAAGATAAGTAAAAATTGTTTTCTATTTGTAAAAATGTGTTAGTACTACACATGTGCCAGTTGGAATTTTAAATCGATATAGGATAAGCCCGTCATCAGTCTAATACATGACGCTTCGAGATGAGTACATCTTTCGAGGAAAGGTATGTGGAAGCTAGTGGACAGAGCCTCTACTCTACGTACTATACCTACAGTTATCTGGAAGAACTTAGGAAAATCGTGGGAAAAAAATGCAAGACGGCTGGCATTAACCGGGTTCGAATGTGCTGCGCCTCCCTTTTGAGTTAGTATCTTACTAACTACACCATGGGGTAGGGCTTATATTATCTTTGATATTTTTGTTCGGTGAGTATACAAAACAGAGTGAATTATACTCTAAATAAGCAATGCGGGCGATTAATAATAATAATAATAAAACAGCACTAATTACTACAAAGAGAACGGGCAAGTAACATAAGTTTACAGTGAGTCTCTTTTATCAGAATCAGTTACATAGTAACATTGGAACCACGTAATTTTTAGTAAGTAACTTTCCAATCCCTGCACAAACATAACACTAATACGATAAAGCTACTAAACGCTTAAACCTACTGTTGATAACTCCACAAAGCCCAAACATAAAGAAAACTCGTAGAATAAATGCACACACTTCAAATAAACTTTGCCCATAATTGCACAATGGGCTAAATAAATCTATTAAAGTAAAGAGCCGTGCAGCACTTGAAGACTTACTGATTCTCTCTCCTGAAAGATTGGAATGAAGTTAAAAGTGTATAAGCACGACTAAACACAGCCAATCACTAGAATTCGAACCAGGGTCTTGGATCAATATTTTATCAAACTAAACCAGTGACACTGACAGAATCAGTCCGCAACTATAATTCATCATATGTTTCTGGTTCTATCCAGTGGAATTGTTACTGATTGAAAGTCTTTCAACAAAATAAAAGAGCCTGAGGAAACCATTCAAAATGCTGGATACAATGCAAGAAACCTAGGCGGTGCGTTAACATGTCAAAACATTTCGGATAGCACCATATCGATCCAAAGCCCTGGTCTGAACAATAGCGCATCACTATTACTCTCATCATGAAATATGATCGTAAATTATTATTGAAAATTAATAATACGTACAAAAATGAAGTTTTTAATATGAAAATACACTATCCTTTATAATAGATTAAGTAACCTATTTTCTCATTATTTACTATGTAAACACCTCACTTAAAAAAAATAATCAAAATCTAATGAATATGGAGACGAACATGCTCTTAGCTTGTATAAAGCGAATCTTCCCATAAATATTTGTAATAGGTATTATGGATGGTTAAAAGAAAATTGCAGCCCCTACAACGTAACTAAAAGTTCTGTTAGGAGTGCAGAGTAGCTGATACCACAATTTGAACGGCAGACCATTGAAAAGTTTTGCCAGTAGAATAGCTCAACTGTATGAGTAGCGAAATGTATCGAAGTGTGTTACAAAGAAACAATGAACAATTGGTAACATACAGTTAAGAGAGATAAATACATACACATATATATATATATAAAATAAAAACACAATATATTTATTGTATTAAGCGTTTGTTCCTCCCCGCTGGAACTGAATATATTTTTTCACTGGGTTTCAAAAATTGTTCTTTTAACCTCCAACTAGAAAAAAATAGTGTAGAATTACACTATCAACTTTCAACAAACCACTAAATCACAAAGAAAAAGAATTCAAACAAGTTAGGATGTCTAACATTCTTCGCGCAGGGTTCCCACCAAGAATGCAAACTGAAATTAGTTAAAATATTGACCAAAATGTTAAACAAAGTGACTTTTCTAAATAAAAAGTAACCAAAAGTGGTCAGTTAGACTTTTTGTGTATTTATATTATTTTTTATCTCAATATATTCATTTGCATGTAACTATGGAGTGAGTAACGAAGTTATAAATTTCACGACAATCAACATTCAATAGTATTCTAATACAGTAAGTAACAGACACGTGTTTTTTTTAGTGAAGATCCCCAACCAAGACAAGGCCGGTTAAGACTACAGCAATACAATAGATTTTCAACAATTAATATTCAAATTAACCACTAACTACTTGCTTTCACGTGTGTACAAAGTACTTGTACTAAAGAGAAAATGTGATAAAACCGCTATAAATGACGCTTACTTCGTATATATTAAAAATAGTTTCGAAATATTTATTTCAACTTTTGCAAATATTTCAGTTGAATCTTGTATGGGGTATGGCCTCCATTTTTTTATGCTTCATTTTTTTTTTTTTTTCAAATTGGTCACAAAACGAACAAAAATTGGTATGTAAATTGTCTGTTATAAGTAGTATTTCGTAATATTCCTGATTAACTGATGGGGGTTACAATTACTATATAAACAGTGGACTAGACAAAAGTAGGAACCACAGTTATCTATGCAGTTTTGTAATGCAGCTACTTTTTATGTTCAGTTTAGCTTATGAATATAAACAAATTATTCGCTTCCTTGTCCTACAGGTAGTCACATTAGTTTTTAAACTTAAAGTGACGAACATATTTTGCTATATGATGAACGAAACAATTGTAAAAAGCTATTCTTTTTAGAATTCTAGCTTACTGATCCATACGTATAGACAAATTAAAACTTAATTTTAAAATATCCTAGCTTAATGAATTTTGTTTACTTTATTACTACCCTTAGAATATTGAAATTGGCTCACATGATTGATTGATTTCAAAATTATTATTAAAAAAAAAATCTACAAGTGATTTCGATTCATTAAAAAGTGATGACAACGGTCCAGATGATGACGTTTTGTAAAATTACGGGACTTTTAGCAACCATCGGTAACAAACAGTGACCAAGTGGGAAGTCTGCTTGTGTCACAATACAATTAAAGGACTTTCAAAAACATGGCGTAACTCCTGTTTTGTGTATAACTAAAATAATCATTTTCAGAGTTCAAAGGTTATTTCGTGTTTAAGCAAACATCAGAATGTACGAAGTAAATTACACTTGTGAAAAGAAATACCCAAGTATGACAAAATGTTGCATGTCACATAGAATTAGTCAACTTGAAAGGGATGCCAACTAAGACACCTTAGTGTGGGGTCTTCCTAAACATTTGTGATCAGATCAATATTACATTGACTCTTTCAAGGTAATTCATAATTTCATAAAGAAGCTAGAATGGACCGCTTTGAAAGCGTGTTCCAACATTTAAAAAGTCTGAATTAAACACAGAAAAAGGGAATATAGATAAACCTGAACTCTCTTCATAGAAGAAATACTTCGGAAAACAAACCATAATATCTTTCACACTTTAGATCGTAACCTTTATCACACTACTTGTATCAACTAATGATAAAAAAAAAAAGGATTTTAAAGAATTAAAACACATGGCGGTTTCTTATCTGGTCCAGATGATGATGTCTGTTTCTTTATAGCATTTAGAAGACATCTACTGAACATATCTGAGTGATAACTGGCGAAGCAGCTGTGATAGCTACCCGTTACGGAACGGAAAATTTAACTGACAAATTATACATTTGAAACACAAGACAAAAAGAAAGAAAAAACTCGGAATTTTATTTTGGTGTATTCTTGTCTGGCATGACGCGACGCATGGGAACGTAAATTTCGTACAAGTATGAAGAAAAACAAGATTTTATAGCAAGAACTAAAAGACGTCTTTCGAATTTACACATTAATTCTTAACTGAGTCCAATGAAACAACAGTAAGTTACGTAGATATTCATCCTTCAAATTCATGCATTTAGGTTTTAAGCGTAATGAAGTAAACATCAGGGTGTTCGGAAATAAATGGCCTTTTCGCACTTCATACTAGTACTAAGTTTCGAAATGGAGTTCCATTTAAAATAAACTCCATCTGCAGCGACACATCTGTGTCAACGATTAGCAACGTTTTCAATCCCGCTGCTGAAGAAACGTAGCTCCTGTAAGGCAATACAGTTCCGGAAGGTACTTCCTGCACTATTTATATTTTTGAGCACCTTTTCATTCGGAAATGACTTTGATGCATAAACAATGACAGACTGTTGGTGCTAAGTCCGGGTAATAAGGGTCACTCAGCTTTTGTTTCATAATTTTTACAGGGTCCACTTCCTATCACACATTACAATACGATCGAGTTGGTGTTCACTGTGGTGACGAACCAAAAGTACTTACTGCTGTGTGTGGTGCTCCATCAGTTCATCGGATACCCAATTGTCCATTTTTTCACTTTCCCTATTAGCTATAGAGGTCGGAAATGACTGAACTGGAAACGCTGAATTGTCTGGCAAGTTCCCTGACGATGACTTCGATTTGCCTCCACACATACATTAAAGCGTTGTTATCCACCTTTGACCTATGCCCTATACCTTCCTAAACTTGGAGACTAATCCCCTGCACGGAATTTTACAAATCTGTGGCGCACTGTCCGTTCTGATGTCGAGTCTACGTCCCATGCCCTCACCAGATTAGGATACGTTTCTGCTGCCATAGGTTCAAGTTTGAATTCTCGCAACAAAATTACCCGTAATCATGTTGTTCCAATATGACGAAAAGAGCACTGTAACATGTCCTATGACACCTCCAGCAGCTGCACTTTATATGGCGTTAAGGCTGTTTGTTGATGTATTTTCCATTGATCCCGTATAACAGGAGGCAGGGAAAGTTGAAAGTGGACTTTATGAATTTTGGCCATTTATTTCTGAACAACCTAATACAATTTCATTAGGGGTTAAACGCCAGGCAGCATCATAGTACTTTTATCATAACTATGAAGAAAGGTGAAACGTAGGCTTGAAAAGGTTTATCAAATTCCTTTCTTTTTTTTTTAATGAAGGTTAATTAAACAAAGCAAGAGAGAAAGGTATTTCAGCAGATCATTTACCATAAAATGATCGAAAGCGAATGAATAATTTTAATTGCTTGCATGCAAGTGAGTAGACACTACAAACAAGTATTTATAGAAACTCATTTGTTTAGGCACGTGATCTAGAAAGCACTGGCCGTGCTGTTGCAAACTTGATTTTGTTACGACATCATGTCACAACAGTCGTAGACTTTGTATAATGAATTACGTCACCCACAACCAATAACAGAAGTGCTATCTATCATCTGCGTTCGTGTTGCTTCCTTGTGATTCGGGGCCGGTTGATATGCCAGCACGACATTGATTCTCTTCAGTTCGTACGTGAGAGCACTGATATTCTCAGCAACGTTATTGTACCATACACACAAAGGCAATGTAGAGCTTACATTTTCAGAATTATCTTAGTGCATACACAAGATAATGTTACTTCTGAAAAAATATCTACGGTGGTTGGTACATACGAAATATTAAATACTACTAATAATAAAATTAAAAACACACACACCTAGCGAAAACCGTCGTTTGTGTTATATAATCAGGAAACATGCTTTGTATGAGAAGGGTCTACATAAATGCAAGCCTCATTTAATTCCAAATGCAAGCTCAAGGTTAAAGACAAATACTCATATAAACTTTATGCAGGATAATAATTATTATTATTATTTTAAAAGTGGCAACAGTAAGATTTGGCACCATGTTGAAGTTAATGCAATCAAGTATTACGCCAGGATACTACGTTAGGACCAGAATGTCATCCCGTAATACGAAACTCAGGTTCAAGCTTTCGTGTCAATCATTAAGGTTAAGATTTTTTTATTAGTCTGAACCTTATTTTTTACGTGCCTTCAGTGAGGTTCCTCACCCCATCTTTATACCCTGCTTCCACAGATGTTATCTTAGAACTAAGTATAAACTAATACAGGATACAGAAATTGCACTTTCCAATAGAAAACGAAGTTTCTATTTTTAGTCACAAAATGTTCGTTGTTGAATCTGTAGGGCTTAAATACATGCTGCTAAATACCCGAACAACGCTGGGTTCGACTCACAAGTGAAAGACGGGACCTTGTCTTAGATTTAAACGAGCATGAGAGTTACCTTAAAAAATAAAAAGAGTGAGAAAGAGAGCGCGTGTCCTTATTCGACAGATTTTGAAAAACAACTTGTTTCTACTCAAGTATTGGAATTCGATTAATAGCTTTACATGTGAAGGCTGTTAAAACGAATATATCCTGAAATATTGACACAAAAATATTAATCTCTCCTATATAAAAATGACAAAGTATGTTTGAACGCGCATTACGCCAAAACTGCTTGACCGATTGCAATGATTTTTTTTGCACAGGAACAGATACAAGATCCGTCTATAACGATAGCATATTTTTATTAACCGGAAGTAACTGTATCGCCAACTAATTAATAAAAACAGTAATTTCATTGTTTATAACAATGCAATAAATACATTGTTTACATTTTTAAGTTAACCCCTTAAGCGCCCAATTTTTCAGCAGAGGACAAAACACCTGTTGGCGAATTTTTTTACGATTAATTTAAGGGAACTTATAACTATAGCATTAGCATTATTCATCCTAGGAAGATGGTTCATAGCTTATTCACTTCAAACTGAAGCCAGCTTTGTAATGACATCACGGGTATTTGTACATTATGTACGTGGAAAGGAAAATTAGGATAATTCGGGAAATTTCCCTCCTAAAAATCCCTTTTTTAAGTTTTGCGCCCTCTGGAGCGACCCCGGGTAAAAGTACATGTGCATAATGGATCTTGAAATATACTATGGGACAGGCGATCCGTGCTGCAAATTTGGTTCTGTATATACGAAACCGAACCTAATAACCTAACCTACAAACAGAATATAATTATTTCCAAACACAACACTATGTTTATTTAGCCGAGTATCATGATTCGTACGTCATTCTTCTCAGAATAATATTAGCTTTCAAATGGTACCACACACATGTACACATAATGCACGAAAAAAAGGGAAATTGGGGAATTTTGAAAATTTCCCTCTACAAAATCCCTTTTTCTAATTCTGGAACCCTCTGGGTCTTAGGTATAGGTATCCGATTATTATCTATCTTGAAAAGTACTATGGTATTTACGTAGTGCATCCGCTAACCTATCCTAACCTAAAGGTATGAGGGAAAATAGTCACAATATTACAATCTTTGCTTTTCAAACTGTTTTGGAGAAACCAGTACTACTTTTCTGTAACTGCATGACATTCTAACATGTTGCCCATACTGATTGTGTGGCTGTGCGAATGTTTTTCACAAAGAAAGGCTAAAGCGAATATGCTCAATAGGTGGCAGGAGATTTCGTCAAAATGCAACACCTATACACCGGAAAAACAGTCAGAAATAGATAACGAACTTATAAAACGCTTATAACTTTATAAGTGGTTGCTGCAACAAACGTAAGATCACCCATGATGCTTCAAAGCGTTTCAAGCGCTTAAGACGTTAAAACAACAATAAGAAATATATAAACAGTTTATAAATTTTTAAATTTAAATTGTTGTAAATAAAAATAATTAGGTTTAATCTTTTAAAGCGTTGTTGTAATAATAATAATCTGCACCTGCGTTTACAGGCATATTTGCATTCTGCAAACTATTTTCAAGTTTTCTTTATAGTTTTATTATAAATTAATATTTTTACGACAAAATTTCAGGATATTTCGCTTTTACAGTCTTTACATGTAAACTGACACTATCAAACGAATGACCGTATTCCAGCAGAAACAACTTGTTTTCAAATACTGTCAAATTTGGATACGAGAACTTTTATCGAACAGGAGTGTACACATAAGGAACAGCAAGATATACTATAGCCCCGTAAAGTCGTTCAACATAATGTCCAACAGTTTACGAGGAATAAACCGAAAAACTTTCTATAAATGCAGCGGTGGAAGAACTTGTCAGAATTTAAGCAACTTAAGTGTAGCGTTGTGAAGATGTTTGGGACGTTTGGTTAACGTACTTTTATCTCTATGTCGTGAGTTCGAATCCACTACCCACCTTTCAATATCTTTTTTGCATATATATCGCAATACCTAATTACTGTCTGAGAAATTTCAAATCATATTCTAATTCAAAATAGCAGACCTTATACAACAAATTCAAAGCACACGTCAATTAATGTTTTCATTATTCATTTCCTTCACCAAACTCCATCCGGATTTAATGGAAATCACTTTCAAATCTGTCGAAGCCTTTTCATTTGTGCAAGTCAGCCAATACCCTCCCCCCCCCCCCCCCCCCCCCCCCCCCCCCCCCCCGCACACACACACAACATTCATAATAACACCAATCACACAAACGATTATTTTGTGATTAGGTTCATACTCCTTTCTTTCCTCAACCTCCAGAATGAGGCACAGTTTCAGTAAACTAAAAGTCAGGAACAATAATACACAGTTGTTTAAATAGGTCAGTCTATAAAGCTACACGTAATATTCAAGTATTTGTTTTGGTTCTTCCACGCTATCTTCATTAACTCAAGAAAATCGGAAACAAGAAAGTCAAGTCTTCCCTTCTTCATCTGTAGCATTTTAAACAGTTGGTATCTAGTTTTAAGCAACCTGCTCAACCTGAGCGTTAATCATCACATATAAGTACACTTATTATTGTTACAGGATGTAGGACCGAAAGCAGTGCAGCAGGAAAAGACTGAATACAATTCGAATCTCATGTGAACTGTACATGCTAAACATTTCAGTGAAATAGTAGATGGGAAAGTTAACCTCCGAAAATAAAATTACCTACCTCCATCTCGATTTGTTGCCTCACCAGTATAATATTAAAGATATCCAAATACTTCTCGCATTCTTGTAATGTATTCTTCACGTCTTGTGAGATTTTCTTGGTCGTCAATTTTATTCGATAGCTCTCTGCATAACGCTTACACATATTTCGGTGTTCATGTATATGATTCCAATCCCAATTGCGATGTCGACGACGAATTTCTTCTTCTAATATGCAGTTGTACGCAAAATGCCACCTGAAAATATTTACAAGAAACCGTTTAGTAAATAGTAAGAGAAACAACGAATATTTAATAATAATAATAATAATAATAATAATAATAATAATAACGACAAATCCTGTAATCCAACGTACTCTCTAGGTCTGAACTAAACTAACTCACACTGCTGTCGAAGCTATGGAAAAGATGAATTAAGTTGGAGTCTGTACAAATATATCATCTTACGCTGACAAGGAAAGGACATGAGTATAGATTCCTTTGATTACAACCGAAACATGAACAATATATCTCCTTATGATCATTATTTCTCTAAACTTCTAAAGACGGAGGGGGGGGGGGAGAGAGTAGGACCATCATATGTATCTTGCACAACTCTACACAAAACTTTCCCAGAAATGTTGTATAGTTAACAAGTACCTACTCACTTAGAAAGATCTACAATATCTTAATCTACAGCAAGTATCCCACGACCACCCTTCTTAAACAGTACCAACAAAAAGTAATTCGAAATATTAATAAATACAAGCGACTTAACAAATTAATGTCAACACCACTTTGAACTGACGTTTTCCTTCAATTTTTTTCAATGAAGTTAGTAACGTTTCAAGTTTCTGTTTCTTCAGGCTTTGGAGTTCCAGCAGTTTCACTAAGATTCCACCTGCAAATATTTACATGTAAGATACTATAGCTGTTTAGTCCCCGTACTGTTAAGGGGCAAAGTAGCCAACAGAATGTACGGATCATTCTATATCAGATCATCCACGGCACATCACCACACCGTCTCAGATTTTGATGAAACTTGGTATGGTTATAGAATTTCTGACGCTGAGGCAAAAAAAATGAAAGTTGTACTGAAATCGGTGGTGGAGTTCCAAAGGTTATGGGGGTTCAAAATTATGGCAAAAATTGCCCGAAACGTGCGCGCGACACCCATATGAAAATAGGAAAAAAGGATAACTTTCTTTGTATTCGTCCTAGAGACTTCAGTTTAGTTTTATGATATTCATAATGAAATGAGCTATCGTGCAGAGTGAAATGTATACACTGCAGAGTAGCAGGTCAGGTACAGATCTCGCTTTTTGAATAATTACAGAATCACCGAAATCAGCCTGGTATTTCACCATCGGCCACATTTTTAATAGTGACAAAAATTGTTGTACAGATAACTGGTAACATGTACTTGCACTATGCCAAAAACTGTGATGGAGAAACAAGAAGTGGATGAAAAAAGAATGTTTTCGTTAATACAGAGTTGGCCAAAAGTCAGGTGACAGTCCTGTCGCAGAAAAGGCTTTTGGGCTGGAGGTTCACATTGGCCACAAATGATGCTTGGAGGGTGGGGAAAGCGCAAAAACACAAGTGATCACCACGGTCGCCATGTTGAAGTCCGCCATATTGAATATCTTTTTAATTTTTTAAACATGAGACACATGTTTTATTATCAGTTTTCTCTCACGAATTTAATGCTGCTGAGTTATTTAATTTTCTTTCGCGTTTTATTGAATCTGAGTTGGGTGTACGCGAAGTGAGTGGTAAAGAATAAGGTAGAAACTGCTTAAGGCTGGCCGGACTGTTTGATAACTTGATGGATATATCTCGAACTATAACTCTGTTATGATAGCCTAATAAGATAGCGTTTTTAATGATTCTGAACCTTCTCTACGCTTCTGCGAATGTTTTTCAGCGCATGTTATCTTAAAGTTTTCTCCCATCCCCTTTCTGCATAGCTTTTATGAGCCCTGGCTCTGAGGATGCAGAATTGGGATGATGTTAAGTTTGGTTTAAAAACAAAATGGATTTTTTTCTTTCTGAAGCAAGTGAATATCGACGTTGCATGTGAGTTCTGACCATGATTTGTGCAGGTGTCGTGGTTTAAGGTTTTAACTTTCCTGCATGTTTATCTTGCCTGAGCCTCTCCCTCTCCTCTTTTGTCTTTTTTTAGTGTTGCGGCCTTCTGTGTCGCCAACTTTCTCCGTTCTGGCTTTTCTTATGTGTGCTTCGTAAGCTGCTACTACTAGATATAGATAAGTTTATATACGGTCTTCCTATGAAAACAGGGCAGTGATGGGTAGGTAACCGCCTTCACTTCTTTTTTAAGTATAGATTCACGGATATAATTTTATAAGTTTTATGCCCTCGTCTGTGGCTGGACGTCGTTTTCTCCCGGGTAGGTACTTTGATTCAATTTTAGTGTCTCATCCCTTGGCTATGTCCTTTCAAACTTATTAAGCACAGCAAATGTTATTAATTGAATTATCTTAATTTCATTTGCAATGCAATTTAAGTTCATTAATAATTTCACCATGATGAGCAGGAACAAAAAGAGCAATACCTGAATAAGTGAGAGGAAGAAATAAAACCTATTAGGACATTATGAACGAAAAAAAAAAAAGAATGATTATTTAAACCACGGCTGGTCAAATCCGGATAAAAATATCCTGATTTAGCACACCTGGCTAACGAATATAAAATCTGGATCACAGATAAAATCCAGGTATTATAATCCGGATAATATCCCCTCTCCAGATGTCCGTCATCTGGATATTATCCGTTAACCAGATACCAGTCATCCTGATATTGCCCCGGATATACGATATCGGGATGTTTTGCTCATCCCTAGTTTAAATGATGCAACAGAAGTTACAAAGGTAATAAATATATTAATTTGTATGAGTGGTACAGCATACGCCTACAGCTATATACAAGGCTTATTCGGAAATCAATGCCAGATTGGATGGTACAATGGATATGGACATTTGTTCCGTGGCACAAGATTTGGCAGTTCCTTGTCAAAAATCAGGAACGTCAGAAACTAAGTAAGATGTTGACTCTATCCTGAGCTGGAAAGCGGTTAACTCAATCTGTCTGTGATGATTCTACACAGAATAGTTCTCTAAATCCGTAAAAATTCGTCAGAAAGTTGCGCAGTCATAAAACATGCCAGTATATGTCTTTCATGCAAGCATACGACACGCACAATAAAGCAAGATAAACTTCCTTTGAAAGTTTTCCCATTGTAGACAATGTTAAATGATGATGAAATATGTAGACTTAAAACTACCTTACTTACCACTCTTTGTAATTTCCCTTAGCCCTTGGAACTGCTGGTCGGTATTTTCTATATTGCGCAGCTGTTGTCATTCTTCCCAAAGCGTCCAAAAGAAGAATGAGATCCTGGAACTGGTTCTTCTCCATACCTTTGAAAAGGAATGTAAACTCAGTTTTATTCATAATATACGAGGCATATTTGAAAATAGTAAACCCAAATACGGCAGATATTGCTACATCGGCGAACCTATCGTGTTTAATAAGATTAGTTATAAACCTTGTAGCGAAAAATGTCATTTTCAAAGAAATATCAACATTACGCAAATCCATTTAAAATATAGAAATTATCTCGACATCAATTTTACTTCATTTCCTACGCTTCAAAACTTTCTAGAACCTAAAAGTTTGCAGCTTGGTATTATGAATACCATGTGAGAATTATTCTATAATACGAACGATTTCCGAATAGATGGAAAGGCCAAGGATTACCTTGGCTACCACGATATCCAGATCTATCCCACGTTTTATTCATCTACTTTTATCAAAACCGAAATCTCTGGCTAAAAAATTATAACACAGCCACATATTTATAATCGATTACAGAAATAGCCATCAACAAAGATGTACAAATAAAGTAAGAGATGATGTCTCATCACATTCTATAGTGAAAGGATGGAAAGCGGAATTCCTGAGAGGAAGAACAAGCTTCGAATATAATCCATGTAGAGGACGAGCCACGACATCACTAGTCCTACAGGACCTGATAAGTTACAAATATAGTGATTTACAATGAATGTGTCACTATATCATAACAGTCATATTGCAATGAACTAAGTTTCTGCACTAGGTTTCGAAATTATGGATATCTGATCAAAACCTGATATAATTCTCAGTCTCCGACGAGACTTTGAAGTTTCTGAAGCAGGTGTATGTCCATAGACGTGACACGGGTTTATTATCCAGGTAGAAAAAAGCATTTGAAATGATTAGAACACTAGATTCCCTCTTATGCATCAAAGTCAAGTGCGTTATTATTGGTGGGAAGATCACGGCATGCGCTTTCTGGGATTTTTTGTTCTACTAGTGGTGGATTATCTTTCTTACTGTCAAATAATTGCCAGCGAGTATTATACAGAATGTTTAAACATCCGCCTCACATAGTCGCATGAAAAAGATCGACGAGTACAGATCCACTCTAGGGAGACGGCAGAGACTGAAACCCTGCGCAAGCAGGCGAACTCTACTGAGTTCTTTCAAGCGTCTTCCTTTAGTTCTACCACCCAATCATAGTACAATACTACAATACAGGACTTGATGACCACCTTTCCCTTACTTTCTCGGAAAGTTGTGCTCCCAAAGGAGAGTCATCTCTTGAATTTGTGATACGCTTAATCTGTTGATTGTAATTTAGAACCTATAATAGTAAATAAAGTAAACAATTAAATAAATGAGGAGCGACGAGCAAAGCTTCGAAAAGGCCTGAACTATAACGGCGGCGTGCCTGTTCACTGATCAACTGTTGTCATAGCACGTCTTTACTAGTTCCGAGTTCAAAACCAGCATTTCAACTTTTCCCGAACTTGAAAATACCAGCACTGGCTCACATTTTATCATAGAGAACGGTAATTACTGTGGTAAAGACGCTTCTAGAGGAAGACGACGACTTCATAATTTTGAGATATATGGATTCAAGTGACGCTAAAACAGGTGTTTCGAGTCCATTTAGTACGACTAAGCCTGATTCGTTAAGCAACTCCTGGATATTCGATCTTCGAACTTTCCAAGCAACCTTCGTATTGGAACTTGACCTTGGTGGTCTTCACAGCGCCTGAAGTTCGTAGAACGTCACGTCTAAGGGATGACGTCCCGCAATAGTACTCTTATACGGAAGGGAAAGAGGAAGGTAACAAGCCAGGGTTGGTATTCGCCTGGTGGGACTGAGGAAAACTAGTCAAGCTGGGTGACATGAACGGGAATCGAACTACATGCCACATAAAATCATACATTAAAGAACATATACTTAATGACACCTTTACTTATCCCTCATCAGTTTTTCTACACGCTTTGTGCACTGAATTAACAAAACTCATGGAATAGCAGGTCACTGATTCTCGTGTGGACATCACGTGTGTTTCACGCTCCCTGCAGGGCTCCAGTTGTGTGTGAGACCTTATAGGAAGTGGCTGTTTGAGTATTCATGTGAAATGCAACGTCGTCGTAAGTTGACGGCATTTGAAATGGACATGGTGGTGGGTGCCGGACGCATGGAAGGTTCGATTTAGGCGGTATTGCAGGAATTCGGCTTCATACCTTCGACCGTGTCCAGGGTGTACCGAGAATGGTTGGATGAAGGCATCACAGTCCACAACACAAAAACATCTCCCAGTGGACAATCTATCGGAACATGCGTTCCCTCGGGTATGGGAGCCGTCGCCCTACACGGGTGCCACTGTTAACCCCGCGTCATCGGAACTTTCAGCTTACATTTGCCACCAATCACCTCGGATGGACACTGCAACAGTAGCGTAACGTCAGCTGGTCCGACGAATCACGGTATCAACTGTACCATGCCGATGAGAGGCACCGTGTGTGGAGTATATCTCATGAAGCGACGGATCCCGCATGCCAAGTTGGCGTGGTCCAGGGCAGTGGGGTACCAGTCATTGTCTGGAGCGCGTTTTTCTTGTATGGAATGGGCCCTCTGGTTGTTCTGGAAGATACGTTGAATGGTCCGCTGCATCTTC
>JAGDQP010011803.1:2822-17835 GCA_022664845.1 Lepisma saccharinum
AATAATGTCAACTTCTTACAAAATGCGGCAGAATACAGGGGAAAGAAACCTTGTGTACATTCAATAGATATATTTATTCAACAAAAAGTCTTGATCCAAGGTTCCAGGTCACCTCGTCAATAACTTGATGACTGCACCAGAAAGGTGAAGGTTATGGCCTTTGACTTAATTCAAGGTGTAAACCCCGGTTTGAAACATGGGGAAAGTCACAATCAACATGGCCGACCCTGGGATTAGATAAGGGCCTCCCGATTAAGAAGCATACACGATTCTGCTTTAGTGACTTCGACCGGTTTAACACATGCATGAATTTACGGTAAATAAACAGTAAAATACGCGGCAAATATGTGAACTACGGTCGATCGTCAATTGTTTCGCACTTCCTCAGCCACTCTAGCAAACCAGCGTCTAAACACAGAAAGTCCTACTTTCCAAAACTTGAAAAAAGACGAGTTAATTAATCGAGTGTGCAATAAAAAAAACGCTACCTGACTTACCTAACTTCCACGTCTGCGTAGCCTAGTCGGTAGCGTGCTCGACTTCAGTGCGAGCGGTACCGGGTTCGATTCCCGGTGGGGGATAAAAACTTTCGGTGCTGACCCAGCATCGCGAGAACAATTGGGGAGCTACTCTGAATAAAAGACAGTGGCGATCACAGTGAGAGCTTCGGCTCTCCTCTCCCAACCAGTCTGGTCAGCGTGGGAGCAGTAGACCAACTCCTCCCTTCGAGGAAAGGATATGTATGTTTGGGATTCGTAGATTTTGAAAAAGCATTCGAATCCGTCTCCTTGTCACCAGTACTTAAATCACTTGAACATCAAGGCATCGAAAGTGCATACATCAAGCTACTGCGAATATTTATTCGACTGCCACATCTACATCAAGATAGTGAAAAATTTGAAGTTGGAAAAGGGATAAGGCAAGGAGATTCAATTTCTCCAAAGCTGTTTTCAGCGGTCTTGGAGAGAGTGTTCCAAAATTTAAACTGGGATGAAGTTGGAATTAAAATTAATGGCGAATATCTTCATCACCTACGGTTCGCTAATGATATAGTCCTGTTTGCTTCAAGTGCCGAAGAACTATAAACCAGAATGGAAGAACTGAGTAACGAGAGTTCGAAAATAGGCCTTAAAATGAACTTAAGTAAAACAAAAGTAATGCATAATCAGCATAAGTAAAACAAAAGTAATGCATAATCAGCATGCTGCAAAGGGGGAAAATAAAGATTAGCGTAGAGACAATAGGCATAGTTGATCAGTATGTGTACCCAGGCCAGCTCAAAACATCGAATGCAAAGTTGACTGATGAAATAAATAGATGTAAAATGGCGTGGAGTTCGTTTGGAAGACTACACTTTATTTTCAAAAGCAAACTACCAATGTGTCTGAAGCGTAATAGTTTATAATCAATGTGTTTTACCAGTGATGATGTACGGCTGTGAAACTTGGACATTGAATGCGCAAACGACTCAAAGATTTAGAGTTACACAAAGAGCAATCGAGAGATGCATGCTAGGTATAAGCAGGAGGGACACGAAGACAAATGAATGTATTCGCGCACAAACAAAGGTAGAGGATGTAATCAAGACTGCGGAGAAGATGAAGTGGAAATGGGCCGGTCACATAGACGAACAGATGGAAGGTGGACGACAAATGTACTGCATTGGATTCCTAGAGAAAAGAAACGACCAAGACGACGTCCAAATGTAAGATGGGTAGATGAAATCAAGCGTTTTTTAGGAGCTACATGGATGAGGATAGCAGCAGATCGAGATATGTGGACAGAAAAGGGGGGAGGCCTTCATCCAGCAGTGGATAGAAAACGGCTGAATATGATGATGAGGAGATATATATGTGTTATTTTTTTTAAGAAAAAAAAACTAAACCACAACAGGGTTCAATGCCGGGTGTTCTATATTAGCGTTCCGACATGCTACCAATACGCTAAAGTGGCAACTAAAAACAATTGCTCGGAAGTAATATTTACTGTGTAAGGAGTAATGCGCCTGCGCGAGAATGGCCCCGCCTGCGTAGACACTACACTACTCTGTAGCAAAAGAAAATGCTTCCCACGTGGTCTACCCGCAACTATGTCGCCAAATTGAACCATAGATCTAAATATTATGTTTAGTCTACATGTTTTAAGTTTTCTTATAGGTCTAATAGCCATAGATTGCAACGCCAGCGCTTATTTTATTTTCTTGGTCGGGCTATAGTTGAAGAACTTGATCAGTGTAAACTGTGCACAAACAAGACGTTTCTGCATAATTATACAGTATGACTGTATTCGCAAGATCCGCGTTTACATGTTGGGGTAGGCGCTTCAAACTAATTTTAACCATCTCCATTTACCCAGCCGTTTCTTCGCTTAGCCTACGATTTTTCTTTCTCAATACTGCTAACGATGGGATGCATATTCTACCAGTTCCTCAATTCCGTCCGTCACCGATATTTTGGCATAAACAGTACTGACATGGAAGTTCCAAGACTTGTAGTTCGAATTGAAGGACGGGCTCTTACCAATATTGTATGTAGTCTGTTCATTTAACGATGCAGTTCGTTTTCGCAAAATTTCAGAAGGTGCCGTCAAACGGGGTGACTTGAGACAGATTTTGAATGTTTGCTCAGGTTTAGACGCTTAAAACAATTTTAAGCAAACGTGAACAAATCAAACAAAACGGCATGCATTAAAACTGTAGGTGGCTTCAACATGCTAACAAAATCTTGCACATGGAAGGGTGATACGTTCTCTATTGTTGGATATATATAAACTCCTTTCACAAAACTGATGGTCACAATATCTCCCTCGGTTATAATATTCTGGCTAGAAAAAGCAAGCGACGTTCTTTGTCTGATTCAAAACTGACAAATACAAATTCTCCAGTTTGAAAACAATTGCTGGTATCTTCTACTGAAGCAACTGTTTCTGCATTTGTGACTTCTTCAATAATTCCATTTTTGCTGCCATCTTGCAGCTTGTTCGAGCGGGTTGCATGCTTGAACGAGTGCGCACTTTCGTGTTCAAGTGGATGGCGCAGGTTAAACTTCAACTGTTTGGATGGTAGGCACGAGTCCAAGTACAAGTAGTGTAACCAAAGGCAAACACCTTCCGCCCTGGCTAGACAGAGAGTGCAGCAAGAGAAATGGAGTGCAGATCGGTGCAGACAGTCGAGAGTCGTGCTCCGTTCTCTGTGTATGTGTGAGAGGAGGGATTACAGATGACAATACTTGCTAGCAGAATGAAATAAACATCAGCCCGTTCCAGCGAGAGCTACACGGGATTGCACGAATAGACACTGTGACGTAAAATACTTAACATAGTTCTGTACTAACTTACACTTCAAGTGCAGAGAGTGTAACACCGAACAGACCACCCGAACAAACCACTGGTGTAAAACCTCGTCCAAATTATACTGTAAAGTTTAAAATTGTACAGCTCTCTCAAGTCACCCCGTTTTACGGTACCAAGACAGTACATGTCCACGATTACCATAAAAGCCAGAGGATCCACACATTTGAGTAATGACGATACGAATGACTGGTATTATACGCGATTTATATAGTTCTAACAATACCGGTACTTGTGTTGAGTAACGACAGAATGTGTTTGTGAACAATCTGCACATTGGTTTTAATTCTTGAATCCCTTTGTCCACAGCCTGTAATCCGCATCAAAGAGTCTCCCTCGTTACCCCCCATTAAAATTCATTTTATCTTATCAAAGATTTTCCCAGTTTACTGAAAGCTTTGGGAAACAGAATGAAATAAATGTTCTTTTGTATGTTGCTCCAATGATAATACCTCGAAATGTTCTTGTATAAGCCATTAGAACAATGTTTGAAATGCATCTTTTAGCTATTAGCTTGCCGGAAACATGGCGACACGCGTATCTTCGCGCAAAGGCTTATGGGGGAAGTTATAAACTGAATATCTCCCATTCTCTCATCACGTACACTTTTTACACGGATGAAGAATCTGGAAGCTTTCTGACGCCCAGCCAGTATTTCTCTCTTAAACGAAAGAATTTAATAACCATGTAAAACTCATCTTCCCCATTACACCCTCCCCCTTTTAGTTCTTCCGGCCTTGATGTGAAGATCTTTCATCAACGTCCAAGAAAGAGAGATAGAAATCTGGTGAATATCACGTGATTCCAAGCAGGTTTGCCAGGCTAAAAATATGACCTACAGGTGATGTCAAATTGGAGTTGCAAGGTCGAGGTAAAAGAACAGATCTGTCTATCCTAAGGAAAACAAAGCTTCCTTCCTACTGGTTTCTCCCTAGCACACAGGGCGTTTCAGAAGATATGGTCCCGAATTAAGGAGCCATTCAACACATCGAAACAAGGAAAAACAGTTGTGTAAAAGCATGCGTAGTTTCAGAGCTTAAACACCTAGCATCATTTCCATTGTCCTAATATTTCGACACAATGACCTATGTCGTGTAAATTGAAGATACCTGAACAGGGATCGTAGCATACAGGTGATTCCTCCACGTTAAGAATTTCAAGTCTTTTTCAATTTGAATTTTATTTACCTAAGGCTCAGGCCGAATTTCATGTTGTAACTGACTGCGCAGGAGGAAGACGAGTAGATAATCCCTTCTAATATGCACTTTCCATCCATACACTCTCTCAAATATAGTTGTTTGAGGAAAGTCAACACGTTCCGTCCCATGTTAATATTAGTCGAGATATTACGTCATTTACGACGATGTCGTACGACATATTTCAAAGAAATATTGGTCTTGTTAAAGTTTGAGCAATTTTTCCTTTTATTTACGACCAATCTCTCTGATCCTGCGCTCTCCCTCTCAACAATCCAAACTGAAGAATAAAAAACCGAAAGAATGCTTATAGTTTTGTAGCAGAAAAAATTGCCCAAAATGCGAATCAGGAAAGACTACGATGATGTATCCATGCCCCAGATATCTGAGATCCGGATATCCGAATCCACTTGGTCATCCCTACTCAAGATACACGCCCTGCTCGGCTGCTATACTTTGAGCAATGATCCGTGTGAGTAATAACAAGGTTTAGCTTTCAAATATGAGGTCCGAGGGATGTGATGATTTTATATTTTGGTGTCTATAGCCAAACGGATCATCGAATGTATGCTTGGGGCAAGGCCTGACCGGACACCCGGAGGACAAAGCAGAATTTTCAATTATCACATTGCGTTCGATACAGTATTTCTTTCAGGGGTGACCGGGTCAAGTTTCGAACCAGATCACCCATGTTCGGATCAGCAAAGATGGCCCGGTTTCAGCTCTGGGTGTAAGCAGGGTTTCTATAGATTTTAACCGTTTTCTTTAGTTGGGTGTGTCTCTCTAATAAAGAATTTGGGAATGTGACACCCCACACAACAGGGAAGTCTAGCAGAATCCCTGATCCAACTACACTTTTTGAGAAGAATCCCTAATTAAGACGAGTTCAGTCACTTAATGAGGATGCGAGTCAAGGATCCTGGTTACCGCAAAAAGCAAACAAATCTGAAAACTTGATACAAACCTTTGCGGCCGTGCCTTAGTGGTTGGGCTTTGGCTTAGCATTCGGGAGGGTCATGGGTTCAATCCCAGCGAGTGACTATCCTCACTGAGTTGTTCCTCAGTCACACCCGCAAATACCGGGATTTGTCCTGGCTAAACACTCTCCCGCGTCCTCTCCCATCCCCTACTCTAAAACGACACCACCGCAAAGCCCACATACTACGTGCGCAAATTCCAAAATTGATTCTGACATTCGCGGAAATATTGAACACCAAAATACCAATCAGCTCTCAAACAATGAAACGTTGTCAGCAGCTATAATGGGCCAGCTTGTTTGAATACAAGTTGTTCTGGAACTGCGTTCAAAATCGATGCGGATACACACACTGAAAAGAGTTCGAGATGTTTTTTTTTTACAAAACTGTAGGTCCCATCCTAAGGGGGGAAACAGATTTAATTTACGGCGTCAAAAAGAATTCAATAAACCAATTAAACGCCATAATTAGAGATTTACGTATATTAAGGGTAATGACAAAGTACAAATTCAATACTGCAGCTTTTTAGTAAAATGTGTAGGAAGCAGAGGCATTGCGGACCCAAAGAGGGGGAAAAAAATACTTTGAATAACTACTTGCCTTGTTCTCTGCACGTGGAAGCCCTCTTCTAGCATGAAGAACCTGACTAGAATGATGTGCACACGAGAGGGAAAGATATTTAAAGAGGTCACCTTTTTCTCAGCACCACTTCAAATAAAAAAAATATATAAATAAATAAAAAATAGACCTTTGTGTCTGTTGCGTCTTCCTGGGGTCAACTTTAAACTTTTGTTTTCTGAATCTGTAGCAACTATATGTAATAACACGTGTCGATCACTGATAACACGTTACTCCCTTTTTTTTTTTCTTTTGTTTATGCAGTACAAGAAAGTTAAGCATTGTATAAATTTAAAATTACAACCTTCCTAGTTACCGGAAATTTTTTTGGAACATCTCAACTCCCCTAAATTGGCTCCTATCCCACACTTCGGCTATTTCACCTACGGAAGCTGCAAACGTCTGTTAAACATTACCCTAAACCCGCGATGTTCCGATTGAAATGCACGATATTTCAGAAATCAGAAATAAATTTACAATTCTTGAATATTTATGACCTCAGGCCGAGACAGGTTAGAGAGGATGAAAGTTAGTCGACCAGCGCCTAGTTTGTAGGTAACATTCTGCTATTTACCGGGTCTTAACAAAAAAAAAACCTGTCACGATAGGCTGCAACTTTGATCGTTCCGAGAACCTTCAAAAGGGCTACCTGTCACGAATTCAATGCTGCCATGTTGTGAGATTTGATTTGAACCACAATTCGCCCCCCCCCCTCCCACTTACGATTTTCCATAAACCGATGTAGCTATGCATTTCCGGCAGTGAAAGAACTTCAAACGCATGAACTTTGTACTTACTTCATTGGCATGTCTGATTAGCTGCTTATTAGAGCTACGTCACTAATGATTTCCTCACGAGTAGACAGGCAGATACCATGAGATCACTGCTTCTCAAAACAGTTTGCTTAAACATGTACTCTTATCAGTGATACGCAGACTGTCTTCACATGTACGATTAGGCACCTACATGTTAATCATAAGACGTCCATAACAGAAAAGAAAAAAGAAGAAAGGGTGCAGGTAGTCTGATGTTTCTGTATATGGCTAAGGAATGTAAAAATTACAGAAACTGACGAATATATCACGGTTCTTTGCAATATTTTACCTTACAATGCTCAATTTTATTATCAAATAGGAAGCAGGTGTCTCCAAAATTTAATTTTTAAGGGTACCTAAATGTTCCCCCTCTCTGGTTTCGCCACTGAACTGAGTCAAACAGACTTTTACAAAAAACGGATACAACTAAATTTTACGGTCTTCAGATATCTATGGCTCATGCTGAGATAGGGAAGGAGTCGACCAAGCTCTAAGTTGAAGGTATCACACGGCATTTGTCTGATGTGACACGACAAACAATAGAAAAACTACCCTTATCAGACTAAAATTGTCTGTTACCGCCCTTAAAATTCATTTTATCTTATCTAACTAAAAACTGTCCCATAAAGTCTCGGAGCCCAAATCTAAAAATGACATTATTTTTCCCTCTCTACAAAGCCTCAACCATAAATACAGTGCGAAACTACCAAGAGCTGGGTGGCTCTCAGGAGCATTGAAATTATATGCTCCTGGGAGCCACCCAGCCCTTGGGAGTGATTCATAAATATGGCCCTTAATCAACTACCCCCACTCAGCTTGCGTAATTATAGACAGAAAGGTTACTTCCAAACCCTTCCTCGTATAAATAAGCAACTACCGCCTCGGTTGCGATAACTTTTCCCTTGATTTTGCTCCTTTATTTAACAACTAACGCAATCTCCAAAGTACGTGTAAACAAAGAGAATGCAACAATTTCCGCTGGAAGGAATGAACAGAATTCTCTCAAACATGACTGTTTGTGCAACAGATTATGTAAAGTCGTAAAATCAAACGCAAAAACAAACAAGCAACCCTTCTTATAGCTTTGAGTTTTAAAATGTCAAGGTTTCTTTACATTGGCTTGAATTTATAATTCGCGATCTCTTGCCACTTGGGAACTGTATGCATGGTGCATTTTTTTTCTTTTATATATAATTTCTACGTTATTCAACTTGCTAATACAATTTGATGTCTGGGCGCTTCTGGCTCATGGATTAATTGGATTTAAACAGACTTTACCAAGTAATTTATCAATACATTTCTGAAACACCATATAGGTACAGCATGGATTTAAAATACAGACACACATTTCTCAGGTGAATTCCGCTTCGCCAAATTATCTTGCTCATATGTGTCGAGTTCCGCTTCGATTTCGAGATACAGAGGGTTCCAACTTCAAGTCCAAATTTAGTTTTGGGAAATTCATTTGTATCAATATGGAGCATATTAGAAGTTAAAATATGTTATCTTATCAGTGTTGCCAAATTGGTAGTGTTATTTTTCACATATCGTTCTACTTCGGATTATATTACGTATCCTATAAACGGCTTGGTAGCGCATCGTCATTTTAAAAATGTTTTGTACATTGAATGTACACTAGGATTCATAGGAAATTTCCGATAGTAATGCAGTAAAGCAATTTACGCAGCATTCTGACTAACCAGGAAGGTACCCGAACAGCTCCTAAGGCCTATAATAGTTTCACCGCTAGAGGGATCTAAAGTCTATACCCTTTGAGAAAGTAATCTTTGCTCTAATTACGTAGTACAGTTGTATCTTCATAAAGAAAATGACACATGACAAGGACTCGAATCACGGACCTTTCGCACGGCAAGCGAACGACTTCCACGAAGGCACTGCGACTACAAAATTGCAATTAAGTTTTTCTACGTTTTCCCGAAGTTAAGATTATAAGCCTCTAGGCCGTTTTTTTAGGGCTCATTTTCAAGCCCGCTTGCGTTGCTTCCTTTGCTTACGATTTGGGGTGAATAGGAAACTGAAACACGTGTTACAACACGTAATAAAACTACACCACGATACACTACGTGTTTCAATTAGCTACTCACCCAAATCGCAAACAAAGCACGCAACGCAAGCGGGACTGAAAATCGGCCCTTAATACATATACAAGACTAAACTACGTCACATCATAAGGGCTGATTTTCATGAAAGTTTGCGTTGTTTGCGATTCGGGTGAGTAGTCAATTGAAACACGTGTTTTCTTGTAAGGTAAGTGTATAACACGTGTTTCAATCACCTATTCAGACAAATCGTAAGCAAAGGAAGCATGGCAAGCTTTCATGAAAATCAGCCCTAAGGTTTTTAGGTCTAGGGAAAGTTTACTGGAAATAGGCCTAACTAAAACTAACGATATTTGGTGACGTTGCGTACGGCGTGCAACGTAAGGGCTGATTTACATGCAAACTTGCGTTGCGTGCTATTTTGGTGAGTATCCAATTGAAACACGTGTTTAATTACGTAATCCAATTGAAACACGTGTTTAATTACGTGTACTACGTAATAAAACACGTACTTCAATTGGCTACTCACTCAAATCGCACGCAAAGCAGGCTTGCATGTAAATCAGGTCTAAATACTTACCAAATCGTTGCTCGCCAGCTGCATTGGTAGTCCAGTTGATAGAGCGTCTGCTTGCCGCGTGAAAAAATGTGTTCGATTCCCGCTCAAGTCAACGTTTTTTTTTTTAAAAAAATGTCACATAACATTTGGATCTGCTGATATTAAAACCGATTTAAAGTACTCAGCTTCCCACCTCGTGAAGGAGAGAGAGTTAAAATAATCTTAAACTTTTTCATTATTATTATTACGCATTTAGGATCAGAATCGTGTTGTCAGCTAATTTCGGCTGGGGCCATATTGTTTCCATGTACTTTCCCTAAACGCATGTTTATGTAGTTATTCCCAGTTGTCTTCATGTCGCTAGCAGATGTTTTTTTTTTCTGTTTTTCCTATTTATATTGCTGAACGTGGTTTGTTTAGTGTGCATTTCTCGTCTTTTGCGTGTCTGAGCCGGAATTTGTTTTGTCTGTAACAGAAGTAGGTGTGTCCTACACTCCCAGATCAAGGTCGGGGCATGGTGGTGTGTTTATTTTGTGTGTGTACGTGGATTTTTTCTAATTTTCTTTAAGGACCTGAGATGACAATGTGCCTTGCGTTGCAACGCCTACTTTTCTCGGAAAAGGAACTACCACCACTGTAATATAATAAAGATTTGGCCGTCTTCCCACGTCACTCTAATCTTATGTTATTTGTAGGCCTGTATGGGGCGAACTCCTGTCTGGGAGCAAAAAACTGATTCTTATATGTTCAAGGCATGTATTGAAAATTTGAAATGTATGCTTTTTAAATTTTGATAGAACAGACTTCTGGCCATGTTAAGAAACCAGTCACTTTGGTATGTTCACATATGAAATAAACGTACTTTTGCTCCAAATTCTGTTTTTGCGAAACACAAGTGTGCTCATTGGGTTTTGGTGGATTGCAGCATATTATTTTCGTCACAGCATTTGCGTCTTGTAACAGAATGCCAGGTTTTTTTTTTAAACTTCCTTACTAACCCTATGGCTTACGCAAATCGCAAGTTCATCGCAGCAGTAACAAAGGTTCGCCATTGGATTCTGTGTAGGTAAGATCAAACCAGTTTTCATCACGAACACTTTTACCCCTCGGAGATCCTTTTCAACATCCTCTCAACGACGTCCCGGTCTTCCAAACGGTCTCTTTTCCCTTCGACTTAGCAACCACGACAGAATATAATCTTAGTTTTTCCATTTTAGTCGTCGTGATTTCATTATTCTTATAGCACCATAGTTTGTAGAGTTCTTCATTATGCAGTCTCCTGCATTCTCCGGTCATCTCGTCCCGTGTATCTTTCTCAATATTTTATTTTCAAGCACTGGTAATTTATGCTAAATGGTGAGGGTCATGCTCGAACTTTCGCAGCCATTACCAAAAGAATAACAGTTCTGTATATTTTCAATTTTAGTTTCCTGGACAGTAATCGTGAGGTTAGTAGTTCCTGGACTGAATAGAAACATGCGTTGCCCGATACAAAGCGATTTTTTTATTTCTTCCATCACCTCGTTTTTGCTTATATTATACTTTCTCTATGATCTCATTCTTAACTGTTATGTCTCTATTCCCTTAATCTTCTGTCTCGGCTTATATTTTCTCTACGTTCACCTGTAGACCAAATCTAACCGTAACTACTAAGAGCGTTACTAGACTGGCGAGTTTGTTGGATCAGCTTCCTCGACGGCGCCTTTACACTGACGAGCTAGTCGATATAAGATATCTTCACATATAAGCGCTATATAACGCAATATGGTTTCTGATTGGAATATCAGTGTCTTGGAGGAGTCGTGACAAAGCACACAAGCTCGTTGCTTTTAGAATTGAAGTTAATTTTTGTTCCTGATTGTGCGTATTACCAGAAAATAGAAATATGCGCGCCATTCTACTTTATTGATGTTACCTTGCGTCAATGCAAAACATCATCGAAGTGCGCAACTGGAACTGGTTGAGTTGGTGAAACTGATAGGCACATCCGGTAGCAGTGTAATGCAAGATAACGCACTTTGATTCCCCCCCCCCTTCCCTTCTGAGAACTTTGTGTCTCGTGTACCATTTATTGGTGGCCTTTGTACGCAGACTCAACTTCGTGCCAGGTAATCTAATGAATGACGTGTGTGTGTGTAAACGCATTTACGAGAAGAAATAAAACCGAACAGAGCTGGGAAAGAACCTTGAACATTACGTAATCCTACTGTGAAACGCAGTGGCGGTCTTATTTAGGTAGAGGGAGGTATATCATCTTTGCCAGCCATTCCTTTCGTCCTGCTAACAGCAATCTTTTGACATCTGATGTCCCGTCCAAAGAAAAGCAAGCGTTCAGCATTGGATGACTGCTTCCACCTATTATTATTATTAGATTACATATATTGAACTCAGCAGGTTGTAGGTATTTACAATGTTAATTAAAATCGCAGATACGTGTCGAAATATACAGGGTGATTATGAGTCTCCTCCTTACACGGACTTTAAACCGAGCTGCCGTATCTCAGTGGTAGAGCGTTGCCCAAGCATTCGGGAGGTCGTGGGTTTGATCCCAGCGGAAGACCATCTTGAACGAGTTTTTTTTAGGTTTTCCCTCAGTTACACCTATCAAATGCCAGATGGCACCTTCAACATAGGCCCTGGCCGACATCTTCCCGAATCATTTCCCCTCCTCTATCCCGATCTGAGCCTTAGATGACTAAAGACCATAAATACAATTCAATTCAACAGGGCTTTAATTCGGTCCCTATTGCACACAGAATTTTGAAACATAAAATATATGAAGTACACATACAAAATCATATAATGACGTTGCTCAACGCAGAGGTGTCTCGGGAATACCTGTACGCGGGGAGCAACTTCAAATTTTCAACTGTAATACGGGTGGTGGTGATTTTGCTCCCTTTGACTAAAACAAGCGCTAAATTTGGAATAACTACTAGAGAAAACACTTTTGATACCTGGTACCGTTTGTCAGTTATAAGAGAATTTGGTAGGTCAACAGTTAATTTACCAATTAGCTCTTGTAAACTGCCAAAGATATCGAAGTGTTTCCTTTAAATTAGTTTAAAATTTTGTGTTTTGTTTTCAAGAAAGCACGAGATCCCTGCTTCTATAAAGTTTTAAGCCCCCTCCCCCGCCCCTCGTGGAAGTATTTCCGGGACACCAATGGCTTGGTGATTCTGCATAGGTATTTTGGTATGTACATTCTTTGTTTCAAAGCTCTATGTGAAATAGGTGCCGATTAAAGGCCTGGTACGGAGACTCAGAACCACTCTGTAAATTACCAGTAGTGTTCTCCCAAAAGCGGCACGTCCTTCACGCCATATTAAGCCTTCTTTATTCATCCCGATCTTGCTTTTTCCTCTGTGTTAGCGTACGATTTATCTTGAATATTATTTATGGCCTTTAGGCATCTAAGGTTCAGGCCGGGATAGCGGAGAGGAAAGGATTCGGGAAGGTGTCGGCCAGTGCTTGGTGGTATGACTGAGGAAAACCCCTGGAAATATCTGTCAGGATGGTCGGCCGCTGGGATCGAACGCACGACCGCCCGAGAGATTTTTCTTCTAATCCTATAAGGAAGTTGCATCCATCTTTTTTTTTTTTTTCGATTTTCCGGTCAGTCATACTTTCAGTTGCGTCTAACCATTTTCTCTCTTCAACACTACCTCATTGCGTACTTCGTGTATCCGACTGATCATTTTCCTATTCTTCCTAATCTTTTCCTTATAACTCTTTGTTCATTGGTCCACAGAAATTAGGCCTACTTTTCGTAGTGAACGAGCTTATCGCCAACGCTAAACTCGTCTTCATTTCTTTATTTTTGTGTGTTCCATATCTCATAATACTTTCACATACCAGAAGTTCGATACCAGTTTCCTTTTCTATGCTCTTTCTCTTCGAATTTTGACAGTTTTTGCTGATTCTCTTGCAATTACTGTTCAAATCGAATTTCAATATATCAAATCTTGAACAGCTCTTACTCTTGATCGATCATGTACCGCTGCCGTCGTTGTAGAAGTTTCCTGCTTTCCTTAGGGCACAATCAATGCTGCCATAACAATTCTCATATTGCACTAGATGAAGCTTACAAAACACCAAAACTTGTCCTCCTCACAATAAATGAATATTTGGAAACAATGGCGTTTGCGATGCAAACAACTTGTTTACCCTATATATATATATATATATATATATATATATATATATATATCATATTCAGCCGTTTTCTATCCACTGCTGGATGAAGGCCTCCCCCTTTTCATTCCACATATCTCGGTCTGCTGCTATCCGCATCCATGTAGCTCCTGAAAAACGCTTGATTTCATCTAGCCATCTTACATTTGGACGTTCTCGGTTGTTTCTTTTCTCTAGGACTGTACGTCTAGCTATGTGGCCGGCCCATCTCCACTTCATCTTCTTCGCAGTCTTGATTACATCCTCTACCTTTGTTTGTGCGCGAATCCATTTATTTGTCTTCCTGTCCCTCCTGGTTATTCCTAGCATGCATCTCTTCACTGCTCTTTGTGTGACTCTCAATCGTTGAGTTGTTTGCGCATTCAATGTTCAAGTTTCGCAGCCGTACATCATTACCGGTAAGACACATTGATTATATATATATATACGTATCAGTAAACAAATCTTGATTACACGGGCATAAAGAGGTATGGATAGTCACTTGTTCTCACTGTATCTAACGTACACTAACGCATCTTCGGACTAAAGCCACTAATCCGTTATCTACTCCAGTGTTCGAAGTGGGAAAGAAACAGAGACAGTATGTTTTTCTAATATTTGCCTAGATAAATCAGAAATTGATATAAGAGGACGACCAGTCTACATCATGGCGACTGCGCGAAACTCACAAACGAGCATGGTATATCCACAGCAGTTTCATCGTGCGCGTTATTTTTTTTTTCTCATGCCATAAAAGGCCCGGTCAGTGTTGAACAACCCTCCTAGGTAACAAATTCTTTTTCAACATTGTGCTACCACTGAAAATTGCTTAATCAAGACCTTTTACATAAACACAATAACAGAGATCGGATTTTTATTTTTTTACGATGATCTAAAAACAAAACAATTTACTGTTGGAACATTAATATAAATCTTTTAGACAACCGTTGCTACGAATAATACTGGGAACCCGACTTAAAATAACAGTAAGTTTTTCACAAACCGGTTTTTCCTCCGCTAGCACAAAATTCCGCTTTCGCCGGTCAAGCTCACCCAAATTCCATTAGCCCCACCAACCAGGTGAACGCGGGGATGATGTAAACAAGTGGGATTCATTGGACGGTTCCATGAGAAATACCATTAATCAAATTTGAAAATGCTCCTACGACTTAATGCAAATAAAACCCCAACAATGGAATTCATACACACATAATTTGGCAACTTCTTGGCTTCATTAAAAAAAAACAACAACGTAACATTATAGACC
>JAGDQP010011803.1:18235-50486 GCA_022664845.1 Lepisma saccharinum
CCCCCCCCCCTACTTCCTTATACTGAAATTGCATACATTAAATCTGTTTTCGAGCCAGCAAGACTTACTCCCATAGTTGCAGACGCTCGCGGTATGTGAAAATAAGTGTATATTCTAACAAGGATTGTCTTTATTGAAGTGTTATGTTACACTTACCTTGTTATTCACTCCCATGTTGAACTTCTTGGTAACTTCAAAACGTGAAATCAATCAATCACAGGAGGATAAAATAGCTTGAAAAGTAAGTCTGTTCCACTAACGTATATACTTGTAGATCAATTAATAATGAACAGTTATTCCGAACTGAACTTTGGCCTGTAAGAGGAACTCTTGTTTTTAATTACAAAGTTAAGTAAAACGAATGCAATAACACTTCTTTCTCTTCTCGTATGCAATCACCTTCTGTTGATGTTTCAACACAACACGGCAAGACAACTCACGTTTCCTCCCTCCTTTCCTCCACCGCCCCCAGCAATAACCACATTCCACGTTCCCGCCGGGGTTGGTTGATATCAGTGTTGCCAAGAGCCGAGAGTAGAATTATCATATGTCAACTGAGAAATTATTTCGGCATTTTGTATTTTAAATATTTAACGATAAGAAAGACTGGAACACGGAATGAAGAGAGAAAGATATTAATTGTAGATAAGAACAAGTGAAACTTAGGAGGGCAAATGAGAGAAAGGGTGGAAATAACCAGCTTGAAAAACTATTTGGGGATAGTGTTTCGTTCATTCAGTGAACGTTTCCTCGTAGGGTGCACTTCCGGAGACGTATTATTGATCGTATAGTGATTGACTTGCCAACCCTCCTCGGCTTGGAAGTGAATGGCGCAACATTCGTAAAATCACATGATACTATGAACAATATCATGAACCTGCTCGCGGCAGTAAATAATCGCCGGCATTTTCACAGCTCCGGTACTATTTTGTCACTGTTACTTTCGCAGGATTCAGTTCCACTGTTCCGTGACGTCTTACAATGTGTGTTTTAAAATAAATACCCTTTCGACATCGTTTTTTCCAGTCGCCTGCGGCAAATCATTGGTTTGCTTCGTGAGTTGCCCAGGTTGAATTCCTGGCAGGGCAACTTTCTTTTTAAAAAACACATATTGGTATTATATTAGTTATTAATCAATTATTAATAATTATTCACATATTCAACATGTCAATATGCTTATCCTGGGTTCCATCATTGTCCAGGCCAACTCTGCGTATTTTTTCTCCAATATTTCATTAAAACATCAGATATATTGATAACAGTTGTGTTTTTTAGAGGTGTTCAAGTATTACGTAACCATGCAAAAAGATTCAAGCTTTGCTTATTTTACAAGACAATGGGTTAGTGAGGGTCAGTGCAATGCTTAAAACAAATTAGTGTAGATTAGAGGTGATTTTGGGACTACGAAATAACGATAACAAATCTGACCAAGTCTTACCTAAGCCCAAGAGAAGGGGATCGGGTATCTTTTCATTTTTACTTAAAAGGAAGGAGGGGTCTAAAATGACCAAAAATGTGCTTACATAATACTTGAACGACGCATTGTACTATGGTTTGAAGAAAATAACTTTGTTCGTAAAAACTACAATTGACAATACATAGGTTACAGAAGGGTTTATAGCTTAAACGTGTTATAGGGCGAAGTCTGAAAAAGGAAGTCCCCCGGTGAGCACCCCTTTGGGATAAGTATGGGGAAAGGCAGCGCTAAAAAAACTTTCATTTGAGTATTTATCTTCCAACAAATCAATTACTTAGATTGTAATTTTACAAGTAATCTCCCTTATTTACGGTAATTAGTTTGGAAAAGGTAAGGAATAAGTCGGCTATGACGGAGTACCCAGGCATAACCAAAACACCCTGCAGAGACACTTACGTCAAGCAGCAGTCACTAGGCACCTTATTCAAGGCGCCATAAAATCATTCGCCTTATGAGATGTGTGGAGCGTGAGACGTGCCATTAAACGTGTGGAGCGGAATATTTAGCTCGTATAACCAATAGTAATTGTTATGTGAGCGTATTAATATTACTTTTTTTGTCAATAAGATCCTTTATTTCACTGTTTTGTATTTCAATATGTGATTCAACAAATCTTCTACCAGGTTTTGATAAGTTTTTTTTTCCAGACTGAACTCTCTCTTCGCCAGGAGCGGCCCCAGGATTTTCGTGGACAGGGGGTGCAGATGGCGAATGGCCCAGGGACATTTTCTATACTTTTCCGCTGTTATTTTTTAAGTATATTTCCCCCCACTTTTCCTCATTTTATCATGGCATATGGTACCGGTATCCCCAAACATGGATATTTCTAGATTAGATGTGTTCGTAAACAAACCAAAGCTTTTATTTAGATAAATAGTTATCCTTTAATAAGAGAGCGCGCGCCCCGCTCCCCTTCGCTGGATTCGCCACTGCTCTTCGCTTTAGAAAGTATCTGCACGAAATAGCATAACAAAACTGAAATGTATAGGTTCTTATGCCCCTCAGCGGTGACTCAATAGTAGAGCGCTCGCCTCTGGTGTTTGGAGTCATCGGTTCGATCACTGCACATGACACTTGTCGGTTTTATGGTGGACAAACACCGTGTGTGTGGGTTTTCTTGGTGTTTTCCTCTTTCTCTTCATTCCACCAATTCATCCATCCGGCCTGAGCCACAGTTGCCTAAAGGCCTTACAAATTAAATTCAAATTCAAAATTATGTCCCTCACTCCTAAAAGCTCTACTAATTTTCAGATCCTGCCTATTCGATTGTATTCTACGTGAAGTGTTCAACTAAAGCCTCAACTTCCTACCACAGTGGTTTAGCGGATTTCCGGTTGACATTGAGGAGACAGTCGCATTGCTCAAATCAATCTTCCAGTTTAGAGGTTGTTAAAGTGTTTCCCTCTGTTTCAGAAGGCATATGCAGGAATGGCAAAAGCCCTGGCTGTTATATGCCCTATCCTTTCCTCAGAAAAGTGTTCATCGAGGGACGTTATCTCATAAGCCTGTGTTTGCTCTTGGAAGCTAGTATGGTCCGGATTTAGAAAAAAAAATGGCACCCTGTGAGAGACTATATTTTGGCTCCTCCTCCCGATTCCACATCAAATCCTTATATATTTTCAGTTTGATTGATGATTTTATAAACATCTTTTGTCGTTTTTGTGCGCCTGCTGTGTGACTGGGCACTGCTCACACACTCTTAAATCGCAAATCCGGCTCTGGTGTCAGTAAACTATCACAAATACAACTACCGGGTACTCTCTGTTACATATTAAAACATGGGTTTTATCGTTCGCCCAAAATAAAACCTAAAATGATTAAAAAAATCACTCTTCCTGGCAACCTGTTATTTCCTCTAACGTCATGACAAGCGAGATGCGCGACAAGCAAGCAGACAGCTAAAGTGCATTCACGGCGCAGTCGCAGATGCAAGTGAAGAGAGTTCTTCCCCCTTCAGTGATTCATTCTCCCTCTGTTATGTGTAAATGGAAGGGGAGGGGGTTGACAAAATTATTGGCGAAATGAGCCTTTTTTTTCCTCATCAGAGCGTACTTTACCATACGTCCATTACCCAATCCCGTAGAACAAGTAAACTTTGCACTGGCAGGAATAATTTTGTAGTGTCATCCTAAAGAATTACAATTGTTTACTTCATGTGTGTGATTTATTTCCAGTCGTACGGTAGTTTTTCAACGACGAAATAAACTCACGCATGAGTCTGGAGAGAAATTCTTGAATGTTTGAGAGGGTGATTCACACCTGGTGCTGCGAGTGCGAAGTATACGCATCTCTTCGTTTGTTTACGTCGTATCAGCCACATGCATAGATACTTCGAGAGGGTAAAACATGAAGAGGGTGCTGAACAGTGACGTACGTACCTAACTGGCTCTGCGCCCCCCCCCCCCTTCGTCGCAACTTTTATTTGGTGCGCCTAACTTGTTAAAAAAAATATATAAAAAGATTAAATTTCTAGGATTTAGCGAAAAAGTAGAAAATAGAAAATTAGAACCCTTGAAATCAGTACATCTGGCAGCCCTAGACAGAAGTTGTTCTCAAAAGTTACTTTCTAAATGAAATTATAACATTAACATTTTTGAAAGATATTTATTTTTGAAACTGGGAAGAAAAATAGTCGAGAAAAAAATGCTTTAATCCCGGAAAACTCCCCGGAAACCGGTGATGAAATTCACCCTAGCATATATTTATTCTGCGCTAACTTTTTTTCGCAAAATGCGAAAGACATTTTAAATTTGCCAAAGTACAGTTGTTTCCCGATTTACCGGGTGCAGCTTAACCGGCTGGCCAAAAAATGAAAAGATTTACATCTATCGCAAGAATCATCAGCAGGCACGCTAGAGAGAAAGAGAGAGAGAGAACAGACAAAGAATTTCACAAATGATATTCGAGAATTGACAATGACTTTTAAGGTCTCACCACCACCACCACCATGCACGTATCCAGAATTTGGTTTTGGGAGGGGTCTGAGGTTTTCCAGGGGGTCCAGGTTGTGTCTGGGAATGAAATATACGTATATTAAATATGTATAATTACGCCTGAAGTTGTACTATTTTTTTCATAAGACTCTGAGTTTTGGGAGGGTAAGGACCCGTCCTAAATACTCCCCTGCCCCCACTCTAGTCCCTTACCCAAACTTTTTTTTAACAACCTGACTGCAGTTATAATATAAATCCCTTCCTCACGTAAAAGAGTATTTCCAATGAATTGAATTGAATTGTTCCTTACCTAGTGCCCCCTGTTACTTTCGAGATTAAGAACCCTTTTCTGTCATTTTGAGTTAACCGTGGATATCTTCCCCTCTATTACCCCTGTAAATCGGGAGTCAACTGTACTTCATATCAATTTGTTGATGTCCTAAAGAAGGACAGTATGTGGGTGTGGCCAGTGTGGGAATTAAACATTTTAGCCAGGGGGGGGATAAAACTTAAGGCCTGGATGAAGGCCTCCCCCTTTTCTTTCCACATATCTCGGTCTGCCGCTATCCTCATCCATGTAGCTCCTGAAAAACGCTTGATTTCATCTACCCATCTATCATTTGGACGTCGCCTCGGTCATTTCTTTTCTCTAGGAATCCAATGTAGTACAGTTGTCGTCCATCTTCCATCCGTTCGTCTAACTATGTGACCGGCCCATCTCCACTTCATCTTCTTTGCAGTTTTGATTACATCCTCTACCTTTGTTTGTGCGCGAATCCATTCACTTGTATTCCTGTCCCTCCTGGTTATTCCTAGCATGCATCTCTCCATTGCTCTTTGTGTGACTCTCAACCTTCGAGTCGTTTGCGCATTCAATGTCCAAGTTTCACAGCCGTACACCATCACAGGTAAGACACATTGATTATAGACTTTACGCTTCAGACACATTGGTAGTTTGCTTTTGAAAATAAAGTCTAGTCTTCCAAACGAACTCCACGCCATTTTACATCTTCTATTTATTTCATCAGTCAACTTTGCATTCGATGTTTTAAGCTGGCCTAGGTAAACATACTCATCAACTATGCCTATTGCCTCTCCGCAAATCTTTACTTCCTCCTTTGCAGCATGTTGGTTGTACATTACTTTTGTTTTACTTAAATTGATTTTAAGGCCTATTTTCGAACTCTCGTTACTCAGTTCTTCCATTCTGGTTTGTAGTTCTTCTGCACTTGAAGCAAACAGGACTATGTCATTAGCGAACCGTAGGTGATGAAGTATTCGCTATTCATTTTAATTTCAACTTCATCCCAGTTTAAATTTTGGAACACTCTCTCCAGGACCGCAGAAAACAGTTTTGGAGAAATTGAATCTCCTTGCCTCACCCCTTTTCCAACTTTAAATTTTTCACTGTCTTGATGCAGCCTAATGACAGAAGTGGCAGTCGAGTAAATGTTTCACAGTAACTTGATGTATGCACTTTCGATGATTTGATGTTCAAGTGATTTAAGTACTGCTGCCAAGGAGACCGAATCGAAAGCTTTTTCAAAATCTATGAATCCCAAACATAGTGGAAGTTCATATTCATTAGTCCCTTCCAGAACTTCATTCAATGTTTGTATGTGGTCCATTGTGCTAAATCCACGACGAAATCCGGCTTGTTCCCTTCCCTGGTTAAAATCTAAGTCTCGTTCAATACGATTCAAAATAACTTTGGTGAACATTTTGTATAGGACTGACAGTAAACTAATTGGTCATTAGTTTTCCACGCGTTCTTTGTCCTCTTTCTTGTACAACAAAATGATAGCAGCATTATTCCAACTTGAGGGTATTTCTCTCTTCCTCAGGCACATCGAGAATAATTTAGCAAGTTCCTCTTTCATTTTTTTCACCTCCCCATTTAAACATCTCTGCTGTGAGTCCATCTTCTCCTCACGATTTATCGTTCTTCATCCCTCGAAGTACTTTATCCACTTCTTTCGTTACGTCTGGGACATCTACATCAATTTCTTCTGAATCTTCATTTCCTAGCTCTTCCTCGGAGTAGTACAATTCTGTGTAGAAATTTTCAAATATTTTTATAATTCCTTATTTCGTGTTACGGTCCCGTCTGGTCTCTTAACTGCAATTATTTGTTTTTTCCCTATCATGAGCTGCTGCTTGGTTTTCTTCAGGCTCTTGTTCTCCTCGATTGTATTTCTAACAAGATTGTCGTTATATCTTCGTACATCCTCTCTTATTTTCTTTCTTACGGTTTTATTTAGTTCTATGTACTCAATCCTTTTTATGTAATTTTCCTCTTCTTTCATTTCCCTTCTTTTCTTCATCAAGAGTTTAGTTTCTTCTGAGACTTTGCTCTCTCATTTCTTTCTGGCGCCTGCTATTTCCTTGGCTGTCTCTCTTATTATCTCAGTCAGTATTTTATTTCTGCTATTGATGTCTTCTTCATCCTCTCTTCCAAGGTGATAAAACTGTTGCTTAGCTCTATCTCGAATGTGTCTCTGTTTTTCCCTAAGTTTTCCAGATCTAAAAGTGGCGGTTCTCCTCAAAGCTTCTTTCTCTCAAGTCTAGTATTTAGTTTCAGCTTTTATCTCACCATCGAGACTCGAGACTTTGAAACTGTTCAGAACAGACACGTCTTGCAGAATTTCCCTGTTATTCGATAGAACGTAGTCTATTTCGTTTTTGATCCCATTTGGGCCTTTCCATGTCCACTTCCTCTGGGGCGGTTTCTTTAAAAATGTATCGGCTTTCGCATTGAAGTCTCCCATTACAATTTTGTAATGCGATTTGCTACTATCCAAAATCTTCTGTATCTCCTCGTATAGGTCTTCGATTTCCTCCTTCGGGTGTGAGGTTGTTGGAGCATACACTTGTATAATTTCCATACTGTATCTGTTCTTAAATTCCTTCAATTTCTGTGATCCGTGTCTTCGGATCATTATTAATTTTAAAGCCAACGCCTGTCGGTTTTCCTTTTTCTGTTCCTTTGAAGTAGAACGTGTGCCCCGACGGTAGTTCCAACTGTTCTTCATTCTTCCTCCACACTTCTGTTAGTCCTATGATGTCCCACTTAATACTCTTAAGTTCCTTGTGCATTTCTTCTAATTTGTCCTCTCCTGCAAGTGACTGACAGTTGAGAGTCGCCACGTATAGGTCCGTTCGAGTTGCCGTGTCGGTGTCCTGGCAGTCTACAATCCAAACCCGGGCATTTTGACCCTCTGACTCCCTGCAGGACTGACCGCTGCCGTTGCCAGCTGCATTCCGTCCTCCGGGCATTAGGATCCTCCGAGTCTGTTTCCTTACTTGTACTATCATGTGTAAAGAAAGGAGGGGTGCTGACATTTGACTCACCACGCTGTCTGCTAATGCGGGTTGGTGAACAGCCCAGCCCATCCATGTTCGTTCGCCAAGTAGTTGCTTCGGTACTAAAAGGCCCCACGACTTGAACATATGGATTGGACATTAGGCGTCTACCCCGGTCGGTTCCCTTAAGCCTTAGCAAGAGGAATTAAGGGGTCTCCTTCCAGTTAGTGGCAAAAGCCTTTTGGGGTGACAGTCCCGGTTTCCCGACCATACATATATATCGGTGATATATATATATCGTAATGACCAGCGTGTATAGCTAACACGTGGACATTGCATAAACAATAACACACATGTTTATAGAACAAACATGTGGTTATGCAAGTAAACAAATAATACATACACATTGGAGCAGACAACGGTCAACTCCTCAAACTAACACCAGATGGAGCGAATAACGGAAGACAGAGGGAGCTGGAGTCAAGTAGAAAAAGAAAAACAAAAAACCCACCCCTACATTCACCTTTCAAAAGGATCTGCACAGAGCAAGAGCCATCACTCATTTCCCCTGGGTGGTCAGCTCCTCTCCTTCAACCGTTCGCAGTTTGCTAAGAAACTGGAACATCCTAGTACGTAGTTCGCTAAAAAAAAAACTGGTACTATCCCGCATAGGTAGTTCGCGAAGGAACTGGTGTGCATTCTCACACATAAGTCCTAACTCAACCTGTACGTAGTTCGCCAAGGAACTGGTGCAAATACCTGGCACGCAATTCGCTAAGGAATTGGTGTTATCCGCACACGTAGTTCGCCAAAAATCTGGTGTGTACTCTCACCTTAAATATTCTCCGTACGTAGTTCGCTAAGGAACTGGTACAACTTCCCGACACGCAGCTCGCTAAGGAACTGGTGTCATCCTATTTTCCAGGACCTCTAACTGATCACTATTAAATAAAACATCTTTAATCATTTTTATAATCAAATAACTGTAAACTGTGTTCTTCGGGACGGTAATTTTGTTAACTTTGTTCTTGTATGTAAATAAAGGGTTGAGGGCTATAAACCAATCCCGTACATCTTTGACTCTACCAAATCAAAGCTGAAGGGAACATTACGATATATAGCTCTTTGTCTCACTCTTTCCTTCTTCTTCCTTCTCTTCCGGAGAGGGAGAGAGACAGAGACAGAGAGAGAGAAGAGAAAAGAGAGAGTAAGAGAAAGAGAGAGAGAGGTCGGAATGTGGTATGCAGAGCATGGGGAAAGTATTGGCCAGGGCTTTTCATAATTTACCATAAATAAAGCCAATTCAATCCAATGTATCTGAAACTCGAAAAATATATTTTATTGAAATAGTTGTGTTGTTTATTGTTATTGTTTTTTGTCCAAAGTTAGTTGATAAGAAAACTTTTAACGACTTTTATTATTTTTCTAAAATACATGCTTTATTTCTCAAAAGCAAATTACGCGTAATCTGGAAAAGGAGTTTCGTATTTTTTATCTTGCTGCATGCTTAAAAGGGAAGAAAGAAGGGCATGTTTTTGTTCTCTCCTTCTAAGAGTGCAATGCTTATTTCATAGTGACTGATAACCACGTCACAGAGCAAAGGGTAGTCACGGTTGGCGATGGGGGAGGCCTGTTTTTGAAGTGACAAGCAGGTGCTGTCGATTATTTGTTTTCCTTTTGTCACTCCAATATATGTATTAGTAACAGACTATTATAGGACTGGTTTCAATGGCACTACTCTTGCAATTCATGTATAACTAAGCAATTTTTCTCTGTTTCTATGATTCGGTTTTCCCTCTCTCTCCTCACAATACTCCAAAATGAAGAGTAAATGAAACCAAAATAAGGTTTATCGTTTGCTAGCCGAAAAAATCCTGAAAATACGTACGACAGGGTGCCCACAAGCAGAGAAAATCAGGAAAAGTCAGGAAATGTCCGGAATTTCAAGATTTATCAGGAGAAGTCAGGACATATATTAAATATGAAGTCAAAAGTCAGGAAAAAGTACAAAATCTACCGTTGCGTCAGGAAATTTACCCTCAGGGGCTCATATCCGTGTGACGATGACAGAACATCCTTTTCATAAAACTTTGGAACATATCTCCAAGACAAGCAGGGAATTACCAGGCTCGATGATTTCTATGCTTCCCTTCTTAAAAAAAAAAAAAATCATCACTGTAGAAAGTGGTAAAGTTGAGTTTGATGTTTTCCCACGGAAATGCTACAGTTGAGGGTGGTTTCTCTATCAACAACTCTGCTCTCATTGAAATCCAATGTGAACATACAATAATAGCACTGAGAAGAGTGCATGATGTTGTTATCAATTGCAAAGGAATCCATAGTATTGTCATCATAAGGAGAATGCTCATATATGCAAGATCTGCTCGGAGGCGATATAGATCTCTGATTCAAGATTCTCTGAAAACATAGCGTAATGCTAAGAAAATAGAAGATAATAATTCTGTAAAAAAAAAAAAAAAAAGTCAAGACTGAAATAAAGAAACTGGAAGATGAGCAAAAGAAGTTGAGAGAAAAATCTGAAACGGAGCAAAACGAACTTCCTCAGAAAATTAAACTTTTGCGGAAGTCGCAAAATTAACATCTGTTGATATTGTTGAAACTTCTGTTTTCGTTCTGGTGATGTTGTTTAATTATTGTAATAGTCCAATATTCACTGCTTATATTCATACAATTTATTCATGTGTATGTTGCAGTTCTTAGCATTTTCTTCGGCTTGACTTACATAACATGTTCATGACGGAAAAAATGTAAATTTGGGTTATTTTAATCAGTACCTTTGCAAAATATTTTAGTAAAAACTTTGTTCCTGTAATTTTATTCTAAAAGAAGTAATAAAATCATAAAATTTGCTACTCAGGTGAGAGATGGACAGCTATGGGGCTGGTGGAGGCTGCATGTAAAAGAAAACAAAATATTTTGCAATAGTTAAAATTGGATAGTCTGAGAGTCAGGACCTTTTAAAAAATCTGGTAAGGAAAAGTCATGAAATTTAAGTTTACAAATTTTGTGGGCACCCTGTACGAATTAGAAAAGGCTAGGATGATGTGTCAATGCCCCAAATATCCGAAACTCAGATCTGGATTGTGATAATTGTGATTGTACGTCAAGTTTTTTAGCGGGTCTATTCTTGGGACCCGGCCTGACCCGGTGACCCGATTTACGTTTACTCACCCGGAGATCAAAGTAGAGTATTTGATTATTTCCTTGCATTTCAGGGGTGACCGAGATCGCAGATGTTACCCCCCAGAACACGAAAATTACGAAACTGGAGCTCATTATTCTCAGACCGGGTTAATCGGATCAAGTTTTAAATCGGATCACGTGTATACTGGTCAGGCCTGGTCACCAAAACTTATCTGGTTTCAGCTCTGTCGTGCTACTTCCTCTGTATAAGTTATTAGTATTATTTCTTTCAGAATTTCATAGGAATTCAGTATTTTAATATTCCGATATTGTTAAGAATATTGATACCGTTCGACATCGGCCGACGAGCGAGCTGACGTCGGGTTTTGAAAAATCCCGACCAGAAGACAACTTCGGCGGGCGGATTTTGGGCGGGGTTACGCCTCTATGCCGACCCGACGGCGGCCTGGAAGATGGCCCGACGACACCGACGGCGGCTCGGAAAACAGCCCGACGACCAATTGCCACTTGTGGATCGCGCTGACCAGGGACGTATCCAGAATTTTGTTTTGGGAGGGGTCCAAGGGCTTCTGGGGGATGCAAGGTGTGTCTGGGCATGAAATGTAGTATGTATTTTTTATTTTTATTTAGGGGGACCACCTTACCACCCGTGCCTCTTTGCATGCTTTACACAAGTTAAGTCGTGCACTTTCTGGGTCGCGTCTTAGTACTTAGTACAGGGTAAGTCAAAATGATGTACCCGATTTCATAAATTTATTTTGTGAAATATAATGAACATATCTGAATGTAATACATGTGGTAAGAAGGGTAACTCTCAAAGTTTTTTTCAGTCACATCACAAGTGCCCTATGTGAGCACCTCGCGTAACACGACACACATCAAGCCGATAGTCTATCTCCTGCCAAACCTTGTGTAGTGTGTCACGGTCAATCTCTGCAATGGCTGCTGTGATGCGGGCGCGAAGGTCACCCAATGTTGTTGGAAGTGGTGGTACGTAAACACGATCCTTTATGAAACCCCACAAAAAGAAATCACACGGGGTCAGATCGGGGGAACGAGGTTGCCAACGAATGAGAACTCGATCCTCCTGAGATGCACGGCCTATCCAGCGCTGTGGCAATGCCTCATTGAGATGATCCCGAACGCTGCCATGGTAATGCGGAGGGGCACCATCCAATTGAAGAATGAAATCTGCACTATCCTCTTCGAGCTGTGGAAGGAGCCATTGTTGCAGCATATCAAGAAAAACATGTCCTGTCACAGTAGGTTCAAGGAAGAAAAAGGGCCCATAAATCTTTTCAGGGGAAATGGCACAAAACACATTCACCTTGGGTGAATCGCGTTGGTGTTCCACAACTGCGTGGGGATTATCAGTACCCCAGATCCTTACGTTGTGTCTATTCACATTCCCAGAAAGGTGAAACACCGCTTCATCACTGTAACGTAACCTTTCGGCGAACCCATCCTCTTCCATTAACGTGAGAAAATCAGCACAGAAAGACGCTCGAGCAGCATAATCAGTGTCTCTTAAGGCTTGTAGCAGTTGCAAGCGATAGGATTTCATTTGTAAACGTTTCCGCAGAATTCGCCATACAGTTTTCTGTGGCATTTCAAGTTCCCTCACTGCCCGGTAGGTAGACTTCTGTGGACTCCGCACAAAACTGGCGCGAACACGTTCCACTGTCTCTTCCTCAGCTGAAGGACGGCCAGTCGATTTACGCTTACAGATGCAGCCCGTATCTCTGAATTTTTCATACCACGTACAAATGGTTATTCCAGTAGGTGGGTCTCTGCCATACTTGGTACGGAAATGCCGTTGAACACTCATCACAGAGTTGTTTACATGGTAATCCAGCACACAGAACGATTTCTGCTCTCCAGTCAGCGCCATTTTCGTCAACTGCTTCCAGCGCCGCGTAGAGGTAGACAATGCAACCACGCGGGACATAAACTAAACTCAACTAAACTTTGAACTTTTGCCTTTCCTTGCGCGTAGCTCACATTAAGATATGTTCACTATATTTCACAAAATAAATTTATGAAATCGGGTCCATCATTTTGACTTACCCTGTATGTATAATTGAAGTTATACTATTTTTCCATAAAAATGTGTTTTGGGGGTTCCGGACTCCCCGGACCCACCCCCTAAATACGTCCCTGGCGCCGACCATTCCCCGACTACTAGTTGGTTAGGTTAGGGGTCGACATTTGGCTTGCTGGGTCGGTATATCGATATTTTGGTATTTTCGGTATTTTGATATTTCTGTATCATCGGTATTTCGGTATATCGGTATTTTCAGTATATCGGTATATCGATATTGGGTGATACAGACTTTTCATTATTCCAAAATACCGATACCGATTTCGGTATATCGATATTTTTGACAGCCCTAGCTTAAGGTTTGTTTCTCTGTTGTTTCTTCTCACCTACGCGTTCCTTCGCTGCGCTCTTCATTGTTTCACGAATCGCCTCCCACATCTTACTTAGGCTACATCAATTTCATTATTAATATCATTATTATTACTCGAGTCGGCTACGATTTCGAACCTATTTGAGAGTTCGAGTTGGTAATCTGCTTTTATGCTCGGATTATTTAATCGTTTCACTTCGAATTTCAGTTGTTTTGACCCCTTGCTTTCTCTGTTCGCAATGCATAACTTTTCCTTTACTTTTGTGATCACTAATTGATGGTCAGTGTCAGCTTCCGCTCCTTTGTACGACCTAACATCCATTGTGTTGGTGTGTCTTCGTCTGTCCACTAATACGTGATTGATCTGGTTGAGAATTTTGCCGTCCGGAGATACCCATGTGTATTTGTGTTCAAAGTACGTGCTCTTTACCAGTAGGCTTTTCGAAATTGCAAAAGTTATAAGTCTTTCTCCATTGTTGTTGGTCTTTTCGCGAAGGCTGTGTTTGCCTATAGTAGGTCTATATTTTTCTTCCCTCCCTACCTTTGCATTGAAATCACCCAACACAATCTTCGAATTATACTTCGGTAATCATCAAACAGTCTTTCTAGCTCCTCGTAAAACGTATCTTTGTCGTTATCATTAACCTGCTCGGTCGGACCATAGACATTTATTAAAACCGTGTTGCACTATCGGGTACGTATCGTAACGTACGATAGTCTTTCGTTTACGAACTCTATATTCTGAACCGGCGGAAGTATAATAATAATAATATGAAATAGCTAAGTAACGAATTTGAAATTTTGCTAAATAATAAATAATATTTGAAAATTCTAAATCTTCCCATATACATGGTGGACACAAAATCGTTTTCCACAGAAAAAGTAAGGAGTATATTATTGGGGAAAGAGACTTTGTGCCCACCCTGTATATATTTCCAAATTGTAGTTTTTTTTTTTTTTTTTTGTTACCTTACCATTCTGGTAGCTCCAATGTGCAGTTCGCATGACGGATATACAAAAATGTGCGTGGAAAAGGGTCATGACGAACTTCATACCGGTTAAGTTTTGGGGGCATCGCACGTTCACGAATACTCCATTTTCACGCGTTGTAGCTGATAGTCCATGCCAATTGCACTGTCCGCGTCAAGGTTCTCGGTGTGGTACGTCGGTGGCAGGTCGGATATAACCCGATCGTCCTTCTATATATACAGGGTGTTCAGAAAAGGTCGTAACAAACTTCGGTGGTGAGTGCTGACATCCAAATTAAGCAGAAACGATACATGAAATGAAAATATCGTTTGTGGGAAGTGTCTTCCAACAACATGGTGGATATCAGAAGTGAAAACATGATGTCACCGGGTTGTCAGTGTTGCCAACCTAGTATCACGTTGAACATTTACAAATGATAAACAACATATGTACAGTATACACAGCAGTGTTCGCAATTAGGATCATGCTCGAGCTAGAATTTGTATTTTTATCGGATTTACCACCTTGACGAAGTGTAATACAAAAGCACAGTTCGTAAAATTTGTATTAAATCTAGGTGTGAAACTTAAGTTGGTAAGTAGTCTAATTTCTCACAGTAGTATCTCACAGTTATGCTTTGTTTAGATTACTAACATTGCTACGATGGCAAAAATCATGTTTGAAATAACTTACGTTTAGACTACCGAACATAACTTGGTTATCGTGCTTGTAGTATCATTGTCTGTAAAGAAACAGGTAGAGGTTTCTGTAGAGTAAAGAATTCGCTTGTTACACGGGAGAGGATTAAATTATAAAATAATGAACAAAAATTAATTGATTCTAGAGTAATATTTTGTAGATTAGTTCTGCCATCAGTTTTTCAAACTTTAAAAGAAATACGAACCACTAGGATGCTATATATTTCGATAAATAAAGAAATAAACTCAAGAAGTGAGCTGCGCTTAACGGCCATCTTGCGTTTAGATAACTAATGTAAGAAGATAACCATCGTAAGTTGACGTAGGTTTAATTTGAAATTTGTGTTAACGGTAGCCACCGTTTACATTACTAAAATGATCTTGGTTATCGTTAAACATGGTAAGATGTTAGTAACGTAAACAAGGCATTAGAAAATTCGGTATTATACCCCGTTTAGTGTGTCTTGCGTGTAAACACCGAAAATCGTAGCAGCAGAAGTCATCGGACATGACCTGTGCTGCTAGGGAAATACGTATTAGAGAAACAATTAACAAAGTGAGCTTTTATCTTAGAATTTGTTAAGAGATATGAAGCAAATCAACATGCACGGCAGTACATGCAACCAATTTCAGCGTCACAAAACGTCAGCACTGCCAGAAGCATGTTATACATGAACAAGAGTTTGTGGCGAAATAGGAGATTTCGGGGCCCCGGAAGAAAAAAAATATGTTAAAGATAGGAATATGAGCTTTTGAAGTTAAGGAGATAAGGTAAATATGTGCAGGTGTGCAAAATTTCATATTCGTAGCTTGAAGCATATTCGAGTTGTGTCCCCCTGAAATTGAGTATTTTAGGCTCACTGATTCATTCACTCACATTCACTGACTCATCAAATAGTTTAGGGCGTTCGCAATAAGCTAGAAACATTAAATATAGCACGATGGTGCAGGATGGTAAGTAGGTAAAGAAAAAATTACATTTTCAAAAAGTCGCCATCTTGGATTAACAATGACCGCCAAATGTACAATTTCAAAGAATACACAGCCTAAACACCTGAAGCTAGAGAAACGAAATGTGGTATGAAGGTACATCATCACTGGTAGGTTACGAAAATATTACAAAATGTCTCCAAAGACGCCATCTTGGATCCAAAATGGCGGACCTCAGAAATCCATTTTTCACACTATTTGAGCTAGAGATACGAAGCTTCGCATAAATGTGTATTATCAAGAGTAGTTAAGGAAAATATTACGTTTTGAAAAAGTCGCCATCTTGGATTCAAAATGACCACCCAAAAAAACATTTTCCACACCGTTCTAGTTAAGAGAAATGAAATTTGGTATGAACGTGAACCGTCACGGGTAGATCCCGACAATATAAGAAAACGTTAAAAAAAGTCTCCATTTTAAATCTAAAATGGCCGCCCATATACCCATTTTCTAAGCCACTGAAACTAGAGAAACGAAATTTGGTATGAATGTGTACCATCACGAGTAAGTTAAAATAAATGGGGCTAACCTTCAATATGGGGACAGATCTGCACTATGGGGGTGCAGTGCCCAGGAGAGCCTGGTTACGATAAAGAGGGCACAACCCCCAAAACTCCACTAGTTGGGTGCGCAGCCTTCCACGGGGCTCTGAAGCGAGTATATATTATACACTTGAAACCCGAGCAAAAGTACCAAAGGTGCAAAAAGTTCAGCCAAGTTCGTCAGCCCTAAAAAATGGTGAAATGGAGGATGGATGAGCCAAGTTCCTTGGCGACAGCATGTAAGAGGAACACTGGAAGTTGGTGCGAGATGGTAAGGTTGATGATCTTCAAGCCATAAGGTTGGTGGCTGCTCTAAACCCCACTACGCACACCACCACCAACGCTAAGGTACGAACATCAGAAACTTCTCACGTGGCGCCAACTTCCTGTGCCCCTGTTACATGCTGTCGCCAAGGAACTTGGCTCATCCATCCTCCATTTCACCACTTTTTAGGGATGACGAACTTGGCTAAAATTTTTGGACCTCTGGTCTTTTTGCTCGGATCTCAATGTACCGGAATTTTCATTCATCCTGTGTATTCTTCTTAATAAATAAGACACAAAATAATATATACAATCTATAGAGCAAATCGTTTGTTGATGGTTGACCACACATCTTGTCGGCCCATCATCCAAAGTTCATTAGGGTATCGTTGACCCAAATTATTTTGTAAATGTGGCGTCCCGTGTTAGTTGGACCATGTTTACCTTATTGTGTGTAAGCTTATGGTTGGTATACTGTTGGGATTCATTTTGGCTCATCTGTTTCCCCGAGTATCATTCCATTCCGTTGGCCAACCAATGTCTCGCGATTCCTCAACCGCGGCCTATATATACATTTTGTAACATTTTGTACTATTAGAGTTAGATATGACGAACGTATAAATAAATAAAAAACGTTGTTTGATGTTATCAGAACATATCCAAGTTCAAAAATACGTCTATGTGTGCAATCAGCTAATATTTTTATATTCAACTCATCATCTTTTTAGTTTGAGTGTGAATTTTAACAATAAAAATAAGATTAATTTAATTATATAGTTTTTATTTACCCCTTTATGATACATAGACAGATGACAACTTGATTCTTTTTTTTTTAATTTTTGTTCATACATCTTTAGTCACATTTAAAACAAAAACATAACTTCTTTTTTTTTGTAACGTTCGAAAGAAAAAGATTAAAGTAGCAGCCATGTAAGAGAATTATACCATTTTCTTTTCTGTAAATGAATTCTATACAAGTTTCTAACTGTATACACTGATAAGATATTTTATTTACTATGTCAACGTTTTAAGCACATGAAGAATTACTCTTCGTTCATTTCTTTCAACATACAATACTGTATCTTGTTTTAAGTTTGTATTTTTTTTTAAAATTCACGTTGTTTTCTCTTCGTATGTCAGTTCCAGCAGCATTTATTTCCTTTTATAATCTTCATTCATCACATGTACTGTATGTGCCTCTACGTTCTTCATTGTTAGCTTCTAAAACATCATATAGTCTCTGCTACTATCGTTATAAATGATCAAAAATATGATGACTTTAACAAGGCATGAAAAATAATGAGGCATAATAATGCTTTATTATTTAGTACTATTTAGTAATTATCTTTCATCTTTTTTTTCTTTTTTTAATGTTCCCATCTTCAGAGTACGAACTACAGACTCTAAAAATATCAGCCATTACGAAATGACTTTTCCTATGTTTTATAATATCTGGACAAAGTTTGATATCAATTACAATTGGCCCCCAATATATATTCATTGTGGTTGGAAATGAATTATGGAAACGAACACCAAAGCAAACTTAAATATGGAGTCCGAATGAACACACAAACCTCTTCTAGTTGTTTATTTTCCTTTTTTTTTCCATGTAAAAAAACAAAACGATCGTACGAAACAGTACCATTCGACACAGTTAAAGAGATTCATGTACATAGAACGAATTATCAAATAAACAACAAAAATTATACATGTTTACAAAAACAAAAAATTACATTTTTTTTTTAATTTTTAATAAACAACAATTTGATATTAAGCACAGGTACCATTAACAACGACTGAAATACTATGTTTGTGACACTGTGCTAATTTCTTTCTTTTTTCATACACCAGATGAATTCATCGAAAAAAAGGAATAGAACCAAAAAGGCACGTGTGCTTTGTTGTTTTGTTTTTTTAAACTTTATGATAGATACCACGACAACTACAAATCTAAACCAGACAGACCTGCTGTTTATACAAGAAAGAAATAATCATGGGCACATACACGATAATGAAAAACCAATTGAAGTATAATGCCACAATACATCCAATATATTCGTATATATATATATTTTTTATATTAAAATTCTTAATAAAACAAACATCAAGGGTGATAAACGAGATCGAATATTTGTACAATAATAATAATAATGTATAATGCACATTTATATATATATATATATTCTTTTATTCTGTGGGAAAAAAATCTTACTATTTTCTTAGCTACAGGCATCTCATCGAATCAACGGCTTAAGGTAAATACATTTCTGCTATCTTACATAATTCTCATTTCCTTTTTCCATAATAAGCTTAAGTTTTTTTCTTAGTTAGGTAAATCTAAAGTGGACAAATACTTAATGATTAAGACACTTAAAATTTCTAAAAATGTTTACATGCATTTGCTATTTGCAAAAGTAGAAAGTATTTCTTTGTTTTTTTCTTCTTTCTGTTACACACCTAGCTGGAAATACTTGTTCAAGAAGAATTTTGCATTATGTTGTCATTACTTTCCTTTAGTGCAGCATACTGGATTGGAGAACATCTGAACTTATGATGAGAAATAAAAGAAGTCACTGTGCAATCTTGACGAATAAAATCAGCCTCAATTGTTATAAAGCATTATTGATAACATATTTTATCTAAACACTGATATTGGTAACATTTACATTGACAATTTTTCCTCTTCTTACAATGAAAGTAGATCTATTTCAACGTTATGATCTAAAGAGACTCGTGACAAAGCGTACGTCCTAATAATTTTTGTGCCAGTAATTGTGAATGTTTATAAAATATATTTATAGGATAAACCACGATATGATAGGTGAAGCAATTTCGACAAAGAAGAACATATAGCTAATTTTTACTCTGATATTTATATATATATTAACATGAGGACATGCACGTAAGCCTATTTGTCTAAAATACAGTTATTTACTCTAATGAAATACATGTAACATTAACTGGACTGACTGTATTTCTGTTACTTTTCTTCCAGTTGTATTATTGCTTTCATTATTTTCCTCAAAAAATTGATAAGAGGAAATGTTTTTGTCACATTTTATCTCTTATCTCGTCTTTACCTATAAAAAACCAGAATCCGAGATGAAAACTACAGTATAAGAAAATCTTTTATCTGTAGAACTTCATAAGTAAGTTAAAGATTACATTAAGATTTATCACACGTAAGACTTCTGTTTACTTACGTAGATATTATTGGCCAAAATTGGACGGCTTTTGTTTCAATAAACGAAGTATTGTTATAAGGAACTATATTCCTGGAATGCTTTTTTTTAACATAAGGAACGAACATGGAACTCGTATATGTAATACATGTAGAAAAAAATTCAGCAATGCTCTGAAATAAATTTATTTCTTAAGTTTTGTATTTGGGTTCATAGTTTTTTTCCCTTTTCGTCCCGGGTTTCGGCACCATAAATATAACGAGAGTCCGAGTCAGTGTGAGGAGTATTTATGTGGATACTTCATCGCACTACCCTCGAGTAGGGACGACAGCTTCAAACTACAGACAATTCTAGTTTACACTAAATTTACGCTAATGGTCCACATTTTTCCTCTTTGATATGTGATTAAATTTGTATATTGAAGCCATATCGATTTAACATGTAGTATAGAAATAATCTGTATCAGCGAGAGGGGCAAACTCACAAGGTTTGCTATAAATTACGTCTTTACTTATATTGTAGATATTTTACAATTTTGTAGACATGAATATAGTAGTTCTTTAAATCACTCTTATAAAACTAGAGTTTATTTTCTTTTACAAATAAAATTGATATCTTTTCATTGCCAAATTTATATTTATAGTTGAACTATTGAAAGTTTGTTGATAATAGTAATAATTAAATATGAAAAGAAAATTTTTTTTTGATGATGCCAAAATATGATTATGATTCTCGTCAAATTTATGGCGTTAAATTATTCGAGTTGCTTTTCGTATTTTTATGAATTAATATTTATATTACATTATATTTAAATATAAGCTGAAGCCACATGATACGAAATATACTTTCGCTAGATGGTTGTTCGCCGTATATATAGAATACTGATTTATTTTTAACTTGTTTGTATCCGGGAAACAACGTTAATTTTCATGAGCAAATATTTGAAACTTAATGCTGCTAGTAAAGATGCAATGTAATTACAATCTTTGATAATTAGATTCTGTAAAAAGGAAAAATTTAAGGCATTAATTGATCTTCTTGAGAATAACGCACAAGTTCTTTCTTGACTAATAATAACAACAAACAAGACGAATTTCTTTTCCGAAAAGAATGACATTGTAACAATAAGAGCCTTGCTCTATTAAAACGTCTTTTAGGTACCCTGGATTCTGGACGGAAACGTTTATATACAATCATGTGTATATATATATTTAAATAAGATAAGTCCGTATTAATTCGCCGCATGGCTAACGTTACGTCTGGAATAACGTTGGAAAAAGATTTGGTAGTTTCTAAAAAATATACTCTCACTGTTCTTATAAGCTACCGTCAAAGATTTTTGTTAGATTAGATCGTGTCACGTTACAGTAGAGGCTTAAAAGCAAAAAAAAAAAAAAGAAATTACAAACTGACTTTACAGAAAGTACACATACATAGACATTAATAGATGTGTTTTCTTTCTATGTGCATTGATACGAACATTTGACCAACATAATATATCTATTTCAATATTTGGGAACATACATTATATATATATACAGGTAACGGACGATCACACATGCACCATTAAACGTATATCTTTCTTTGTTAATCCTGGGATTACGGGAGAGATTAACAAATTAATACATTTCTGGAGTTTCCGCATGCTATCATGATGACTCACTAATTAGCAATTAGGCAGCTCGAAGCCCTTGCACTTTATCTTCCTTATGATACTTGTCTTCACTCTTTATTCTTCACAATCTCGATAAAAATTGAAGTTGTATTCCACAAAATCCATGCCTAATTTGTTGACTGGCGAGGCACACATACTCTGTGAACAGAAGAGTGAAAAATAAGTTTGGTTTATATTAAGGTTGCTTATGTATGATTATAATTCACAAGGAAGTCATAACAATTGCTCAGGAGAAGGAAAGAAGGGGACCATTAACGGAAAAGAACTATGTCGAAAATTTTGTTAACTTCATTGCACCCAGCAACCCTGAAATTTAAAGTGTAAGTTCTGAATGTCAGTTAGTAATTATATGGACATAGTGAAAGGAGCGAGAAATGATTTTCCATTTTTCTCAGGATTGCTGGGTGCAATGAAACTGTCATTTTTTGAACATTTTGGACATGGTCCTTTTTGTTGAAAATGGCAACTCCAATATCAGTGTTCATAAAAAGTGTTGCCAGAGCCCATTCTAATATTGAAAAAACACTTATATTTTCGGAATACACCACTAATACTCCTGTACAAAACTTGTTAGCTTTCAGATTGGAAGTTTCTTTGTCATGCTCTATGACCAGTCATGCAAACTTCCTAACAGCACCGAGAAATGTTCCAACCAGTTACATAAATATGTTTTGTGCGGAAATATATATATATACAGTTTGTAAAAAGAAGAATCTCCGACTCTGGCAACATTTTTCTTTACAACTGTGCCCGACTGATGGTTTATTTTTCGTTTGTTAGTATCTTAAAAAATTCCCAATATACATATTTGTTTTCTTTTGAACATCTTGCTTCCTTTTTCCTTCTTTATTTTATTATTTTTCGCGTTTAGTTCCTGGAGGAGAATCTAGGTGAATTTGAATTTTTGTTAGGAAACGTTCAAATATTAAGTAAGCAAAATTTTTAGTGATTTTAAATTCCCTCACCCCTTGTAAGCAAAAATAAGAAAATATCTGACCCCTTCCCCTTCTGCTTACGTAAGATTTGTCAAATGTTTTATTGTTCTTTCCAGGAGCGTATCTTCTGGACTATCTAGGCTACAACCACAGCCTAAGCTTGTGAATATATAGATCCTTCTGTGCTTATTAGGAACTCATACATTGATTAGTGTTTTGTGTTTTTTCATAATGAAGTGTACCAGTCTTATCAGTCTATTTTAATTAACTTAAGGAAATCCTCATACAATTATCAAAATGTACACAAATCTTCTTTTTAAATGCACTAAAAATAAAAAGCACAGACTCTCCCAAAGAAAGAATTGTATGCGAAAGTTATTTCAACAATTAAAAAATAAAATAAATCAAATCAGGCAATTGTTTAAATAGTTTCTGTTTATTGATAATATCACTTTTCACTGTTATGTTCTATAGAACGAAAACTTTAACCCTTAACAACCTATTGTTAAACATTTTTAATAGTTTCGTTCAATACATTAAGGTACATCCCATCACTCAATAAATGTTAATAACTGTTTTTGTGCACAGCTGTTTCTTAGCGAGACAAGGTTTCCCACTGTTCGTTTCAACCTTGTCAATTTTCATGTCCTTATCTTCTTCCCAAAGACTGAAGAAGGACCTAGAAATTTGCCCGAAAACATTTTTGTGCCTGTTTTTTATGTGTATACTCTTTTGTTAATTTTACGAAGATTTCCTGTATTCCAGTATTTAAAGGTAAGTCTGACATGTTATACACGTTACATACTTACGATAATGACTATACTAAATGTTTTTAAGCATTTCTTTGATTCCCCTTTCCCATTGTAAGATAAAATAAATAAAGCTTGAACCCTCTTCTGCTTGAATGCTTACGTAATACTTCAACGACCCCTCATTCCAAATGAAACGGAAGTAAAATAGACGTAAGTACAAGGTAGAAACATTTTATTATATCCGCTTTAGTTGTTGATACCGTTTAACTTCAACTTATTTCAATCATTCTTGACATACGGTATGAAGACTGGAAGTGCCAAATGATCTAAGTGCCAAATTTGAAATTTTACAGGAGAAGCAAAAGACTGAATAGATTTGGTTGCACATAACGTATGCCTTCCTACATGATGTAGATGGTTCTATGACTTTACAGGAATGTGCTCTATACGTCAGAATTATCAAATACTAAATGGTTAAGGAGACGAAAACATAAATAAGAAGAACGTTCTATGTTCCATACTAAGTAATCTTTGGTTTCAAGTGCCATTCAGCAGTTTACAGTTTGAATTCCTGTCTGTTGAAGCACAATATTGTATTTACGATTATAGCAGGTCAGAGTTACAGCACTATGATATTAGAAGATTAAGTCTATATTGAATCCTTCCAACACCAGCTCATATCATACATTAGTAGACAAAATACACACTAGCCACTTTCACTGTGTCTTTCATGGAACTGTTGAGCCGCTCAAAGTGTTCTATAAAACTCTGTGTGCTGCTCAGGAAGAAAAGGCAACACGGTCGACAGATCTTTCTTTTTTTCACACTAACGGGGCTGATCCTTCAGATGTATTAAAGCTTGTTGCTTATTAGCCATTGATTTTCCTCTTTTGAGAACATCGAATAACTTGCAATTTTCTCTGTCATTGTAAGTAGTTTTAAATAGTTACTTGTGATGGATGCCCCCAGTGGGAGTCATTTTTTTTAAAGTGCCAAAGCAGGTAATTAGAACTCAAGGGTGAAAAATAAAACGAATTCTGCAGATTATATTATCTGGAGGGCTGAGATTAATAAGGGTGTAAATCAATCATCGCCATTACAGACATAAGCAATTTTTAAATTACCATAACTTCTGAAAGAGGCATCATTTTGAACCGAAATAACGTACACAATTCATTTACTTCTTATTTTATCGAATTCAAAAAGAAAATATCGAGATAGGGTAAACGGGGACAGATGGCACTCCTTTTAAGTCAACGAAAAAAGCTGTCTTTTTTATGTACTTAAGAAATGGATTACATGACATTTCAATCCTTGAGGAAGAATGTAAGCATACAATGACTAGGATCTGGATCACTACGTAGTAACAATACGCATCCAAAAATCATGTTTAGTTTAGCCTTCTGCCCCACCCCGGTGGGACAGATGCCGCAGTGGAAGAGTAAATTAAAAAGAATGATCTCTCAGATCTCAGCTTCTACTTAACGGCACGTAATCACTTTATTTCATCCCTTCTGTATGTAGAGCACTTGTCTGGATAAGCTGAACGAGTTTCATCTAACAATTTTGTTGTATGTATCACATTTTATCGGATCTTCTTTAGACGTTGTTTTTTCATGCTGTTCTTGGGGATCAGTACATTCATTTTGAATGTAAATAATGGAATCGTCACTATTGTAAACTCAAGCAAAGCTGCAGATGGTGATTTGATGAAGAGCAAGTCTTCTATACGTCATTCGCTTGGACCCTTGAAATTTCTTTCCGCAGACCTTTTGTTTTTATTTAATCCAGTATTTCAGAGTGATGGGAAGTTTCGTTCTTTCTCCGGATTCGTTTCTTTTGATTCAATTCACGAGCAGGAATTGAAAAAAGGAACGAATACTTTGAGTCCTTTCAGTACTTTGGGTTTAGAGTCCTCTGGATCGACTTGCTTTCCCTGTTTTGTTTCGTACACCAATCCAATTTCTCACTTCGTCTTTTCTCAGCAGCAATCGCGTTTGTTCGCTACCTTTCAGTTTCAGTATGAGCGCGTAGATGTGGAATGTGAAAAAAAAAGTCTACAAAAAGTGGAAGGATGTGGACAGAGAACAAGTATAGTTTCCTTCTTTTGCACACGCATGCGTAGAAGCTTTGGTATCAAGCTCATTCGATTCCAATGCTTATGTTTTCTTCTACTCTCTCTACGTCTTTTGAGTTCTCCCTAGGATCGACTTCGACTTGCTCATTTCGTTGGCTACCAAGTGACAAGCCCTCCGAGTAGATTCAACCAAACCTATCCAAGTCTTTTCTTGGATTCGTTCCTTGCTCTCACTGAAAGGATTCGATACTTTGGAACGAATCGTTCCGGATCGACCCATTGGTAATGATATAATAGTCTGTTGGCCGTCTTTCCAGTGCATTTGGTATTAGTGTATTTTCTCATGTAGTACCACTGGATGTACTGGGTTGTTGTATTTGAGTATGGTTTGGGAGTTCAGTAATATCATTAGATATACTGGCTTGTGGTGTTGGAAGATGGCCTAGTATTTCTTCCTCTACATCTTTAACTGGATAATATTACGGATTACTGAGATGCTAGGATAGTTTGCTGAACTTGTGAACAGTTAACATAACAGTAAAAAGTACTTCATCTTACGCCATTGCGACGAGATGAATGTTTCTCCATATACCTAAGCAGATGGCAGGCGCCTTTGATGTTGACAACAAGTACAGAAGTGTAGATGGCAAGCTTCTCGAGTATGGCTTTAAAACTGTCTTAATTGCTACCTTACACTATGAAAAATTAGTGCCAACGGACTATTCTTCACTAATCACGTGATGCGCCATCTGTCCCTCTTTGCTATCTTTCCGCCTCCCACCCTATGTGAGTTTAATCAGAAGTTACTTGACATTTTCTTCATTTACACCAATTTTTACAGGATTCCCACTCATTTGCCAACATCAAATTCCCTGACTTTTCCAGGTCACCATTCAGAAATTTCCAAGTACCCCATTTTGTATATATATATATCATAATTCCATGGGAAAATAAAGATCATAGTTGCATGAAAATAAAGATACATCAAAATATTTCACTGTATTTTTTTCTTAAGTTGTTTCATGGCTGACACATTAGCCTCCAAGTAATTTCAAAAACGATCTAACATTAAATGCTTGCTGTAGCTAAATGAACTTCAAACAATAAGCTATCAAATCCCCTGACTTTTCCAGGTTTTCAGACATTTTAATGAAATTCCCTAACTTTTCCAGGACTTTTTAATGCTACGCTGGATTCCCTGACTATTTCAGGTTTTCCAGATGAGTGGGAACCCTGTTTTTAGGTAGGCCTGACTTACATTACTAAGATACTTTGTTTTTAAATCTGTCCCTTTAAGAAATCTCCGTAAACAGCACTTGAAAAATTCACTAAAACGTAATATTGATACATACTTATAGAACAAAAGAAATAAATATGTTATCACTCCAGTAACGTAACACCACATATACAACAAAGGACCGGAATCTAAAGATATATCTGTTTTCTCATTACCTCCCAGCAAGTATCTAAAACAGTGGTTCTCAACCAGAGTGCCGCGGCATATTACTGTGCCGCGAAACTTCTGAACCTTTGTAATTTTTCTGGTAAAACTACAGTTCAAATAATTGCACGCAAATATTTATTTTGAAAAAAGCAACACGAAAAAATATTTCTCAGCTTAAACATATCTATTTCACAGGGAAATTTTTAGTTTGTTTACGCCTGACAAGTAGTGGCTAAGTCTCCCGCGTGACTGTCAACTCGTACGTTAGTGTGCCGCGGGAACGCACTACAAAGAATCGTGTTTCGCGAACAAAAGAAGTTGAGAATTACTGATCTAAAACGATCACAGGAGCTTCTTGGAGTGCCGGAATTCCACTTTTGCTTTTCTACTTATGAATACAATAAGGTATAAAGATGTAAATCGTTCAGCTCCTTAAGTGCATTCTTATGTAATCACAATTACCATTCCTTGATCCAGAAACATGAACAAAGACGTAAAGACACAAAAATAAATAAGCAATTCCATTGGAATGGAAAACATCATTTACAAAATATTCAAAACAACTTCCCCGCACACAGTGTTTAGAAAATTATTAACTTATTTAAAATGATTACGACATGGTTACTTACATTATTCGTGGGGAAAAGTGGCACCCGAAATCGGAAACTCTTTGATACGAAGTGTCCAACGTCTAGATAGAAGATCTGGTCTGTCGATTCCTCTCCGCTCTGCGACGACCAGTAGCCATCAGTCTTAGTCCAGGGACAGTCTACAGCAGGAACAGGCGAGTCACATGCCTCAGGACGAGATGTCGACAACTGCGTCGAACTACGAAGAAAATAAGTGTAATTATCGTAGAATGGCAAGTAATAAGATCGAAAACTGTTTTTCATGCTAAAAATGAAAACATTTCACAAAAGAATACACATATACTGGGGTCTAGGATGTTTCGGTGTGGGAAGTTTCGGTGCAAGAAGTTTTGGTGCAAGAAGTTTCGGTGCGGGAAGTTTTGGTGTAGGAAGTTTCGGTGCACGGGAATTTCGGTGCGAGGAAGTTTCGGTGCAAAAACTTACTGATGAATGTTGTTTCCTATAACATTGATAAATTAATAAAAGAGCAAAGTTAACATGAATGAAATATTTACTTGCTATATTATTGCAATCAGGGACGGATTTAGGTTTTGCGTTTGGGGTGTGGGGACCCCTATCCCACAATTGAGAATTTTAGGCAGAATTATTACTTTTCAAAACGAAAATGATTATTCCAAGTAGCTAAAAAATACTAATAGAAAAGTAACAATGGTACATATTTAGTTGCTATAATAATATAGTTATTAAAACTTCAGCGGTAGATTTCCGAATAGATTAATAATTACTGACCAACCCTTACTTAAAAAAGAAATAAAAAAGGTGCCATTGAAGTCTTTTGGATTTACGGAATCGTGTTGAGGTTCGAAGGTCTGCGGTAGACAGTTTTGGGGAACGACGGGAAAACTCTTTCTGTTTCAGGTGACGCACTGAGTATGGGGTGTGCCAGTTTGAGGAGTTTTTGGAGAGCGAGAAGACTGGGAGCGGACCACATGTTCAAGCGCTGCCTGCCTACATACGCGGCACCTACCACTTCTTAGAAATCATCCGTAAATTTCCGCCTCTTCCTTCTGACATACTGCTTTGCACCATAGATGTTACTTCCTTATATACCAACATTCCTTTATGCCCATGACCTAGCAGCTATGGAATTCTTCCTTAACCAGAGACCCAAACCTCATAGACCCACCACAGCTTTCCTTCTTAATCTGGTCAACCAAGTTCTCACATGTAACAACTTCACCTTTGACGACAAACACTACCTTCAGATCCGAGACACAGCCATGGGTACGAGAATGGCACCTTCTTATGCTAATCTGTTTATGGGGAAGCTCTGATTGCCTGCAAACTCAGCCTTTGACCCTTCTACTCAGGGTAAAATTTTTGGATGATATAATGATGCTATGGACTCATGGTGAAACCAATCTCAAGACATTCCTAGAACAACTGAACCAATTCCGTGTTGTCCAGTTCACTCGGTCCATTTCTGGCAAGAGTCACATTACTTGACGTGGACATCACTTTAGTAAACAACACCCTCATCACTTCCGTTCACATAAAACCCATCAACCATATGCAGTATTTATACTACTCAAGTTCCCATCCTTACCACATCAAGAAAGCGATTCCTTTCTCCCTTGCCCTCAGAGGACAACGCCTGAATTCCACCACCTCTTCTGCTGAAACTTACAACCAACGCCACCAAGGGGGTCTAGTCAACCGAGGCTACCCATCTAACCTTGTAACCAAACAAATCCGCCGTGCATTCTCACACACTCAACCCGCTCAAACCTCCAACCCACCGGCTCTAATCACCCAGTTCCATCCTAAACTAAAGAAGGTCAAACAAATCCTACACTCTCATTTCCACATTCTCCAATCTGACCCAGACACAAGATCAGTATTCCCCACCAAACCTAGATTAGTTTTTCAACATCCACCTAATCTTAGAAACATCTTGGTCAGTACGAATACTTCCTCGCCACCACCCCAAACTGGCGCGCATACCTGCAAGAGACCCAGATGTAAGGTTTCATCACTTTTCCAACAGTCACTGTCAATACTGCTAATGACCGGTACACCCTCAATCCCAAGAGTACATGTCACACCCGTAACGTTATATACATCCTAACCTGCAAGTTCTGTGATGCATTTTATGGGGGGGGAACAGGTGGTGCTCTAAACTTTCGTATTAACAATCATCGTCACTTTTGCAATACCAACAAACCGGATGCCCCAGTCTCCTTGCACACCGAGACCCACAATACCAATTGTGATTTATCTTTCCTGGTTGCCATAATACATATTCTACCCCATAGGAATAGCACCTCAACACGCCGTCTGTGGGAGGGGGCCTTTATTCATGGTTTAAGCGCGAAAATATATCCTGGCCTTAACCTTCAATAACTCTAAACTTCCCATTTGCTCAGCATTTTCAACACATTTCCATCCACGATCCCACCCTGTATTTACACGTTATACAATCGTAAATTGTTCCAAGCTCCGTAAATCTACGCGCTACGACAGTCAGTTGTTCTTCAACTTTGATTCTTCGTCCGCTTCGTGTCGTCACTCTCTTCAATCTTGTACTTTGTGAACACATGCGCTTCGCTCTCTTCCTCTGCACATGAATACGTGCAACTGTGTGCACGAAATATCGTAATGACTTGTGTGTGTGTGTGTGTGTATATATATATATATATATATATATATGGAAATACGTGGTGTGACCTAATACGGAACTTATAAGCTGTAAGTATTTTCCTTCATTTTTTTCATAAATTTACCTTAGATTGCAATCCCGGCTTTCCTGTCTGCTAGTTATATATATATATATATATATATATATATATATATACATATATATATATATATAAGATGGTAAACAAGGTAGAAAAAAGGATCTTTTATGCAGACCATATTGCAACAGAGATAAAAAGGACGATAAAGAAGATAGATAAGGTTATACGGAAAAGAAATGGTTAACCAGATAAAATATCCATTCGTTTTTCTTTCCATTTTATTGATTCTAAATTTTTACTTTGAAAATAGTTGCAAAGAGAATTTGAAAGCTCGGGAAATGAAACTTTGGAAAATGTCATCTTTGAAAATAAAACCTGTTTAGGGATCATGAAAACTGAAAAGTGTTCAACCTCATGAAGGCGCGTCCTCACAATAGATGCCCTAATCCTTACATACTCTCACCCTCACCACGTGAGGGTTAGAGCTAAGTTGAAACGTAAGGGTTTGGGTGAGTAAGGATGGGGCAAACCAATGATGTGAGGGTGAGAACGAACTGAAGGTGTGAGAATAAAGGTGAAGGTGAATGAGAATTAAGGCAAAGCAAAGAGAGATGAGGGCAAAGAGAACAACTAAGGGTAAGGAAAGGTTTGGTAGGCGAAGAGAAACGCACACACACTCACACCATAGACCTCATAATAGATAGACTTAGCACGCTTCACCATGTCTGTCTGCGCTAAAACTAATGGGTTTTTTGTTCAGAGCGTGAATTTTGAATTTCAATTCACGTGATTTTGAATTCATCCGCTAGGTAGCTCTGGTATATAGACCTCATAATAGAATATGACGTCTATGCTAGAGCTACCTAGCGGATGAATTCAAAATTACGTGCTCTGAACAAAAAAAATAAGTAGTTTTAGCGCAGACAAAAATGGGGAAGCGTGCTAATTCCGTTTATCTATGCTCACACTAAGAGAATATTAAGCATTTACAGTGGGTGACAAAAATTATTCGACAGTAGTGCATTTTGAACATCCACTAAGAAAATTGGAATAATATAATCTATCTTTGAATTTGTTAATACAATAGCTCAACTCTTTAAATTACTTCTTGCCCGTAAATTACATATTTTTATTAAACCCTTCCATAAATAGATGTACCAGTCAAGCGACTTTTGCCAAAGCCTGTATATACCAAGAAACCACAATTATTAATTTGAACCGAAAGTTTCAACTTACTGAAATTGAAGAATAATGTTCTCGTCTGGCATGTAGCGGCTGACTCGAATTTGATAAGTGAAATTTGACGCCGTTCTGTCGATGCATCGCGTGTAATCAATCGATTCTGGCATGCAGAAGTCCGCTGTTAGGCTCTGGTTGAAATAGCGGCCTCTAATACTAACTGCGAAGACACTCTGGTCGCTTTCTGTAATAAAAAATGTTAATATATATTTTATGGGTATGAATAGTTAAAAATATTCTTATTCAAATTGTAAAGTTTCTAATGTAGGCTAAGAGGATACTCAATTATTTAAGATCGGTTAATTATTAAATCCTTTATATTCCTGGTCTATTGTTTGCGTCTAGAGACAGTAGCATTTCTCAGTAGTAGTAATAATAATAATAGTAGTAGTAGTACAGCTAGTACGGTAATATACCTGTAAATATAGAAATTAAGGTTGAGTACACAGGATATGGTATATAGAAGCACAAGTAACAGATGGACATAAAAAAGACAGTACGTTCACGAGAAAAATAAAAAAGAGAGAGATAAAAAGAGAAAAAAGAGGAAAAAGAGAAAAATAAATGAAAGCAAAATAAAAAAGAGGAAAATGAAAAGAACAGAAAAATAAAAAGAGAAAAAGAAGAGAAAAATAAAAAAGAGAGAAATAAAATGAAAAAAAAGAAAAATAAAAATAAAAGAAAAATGAGAAAAGAGATGAGAAAATAAAAGTAGAGAAATACAAAGAAAAGAAGAAAAAGAAGAGAAAAGTAAAAGAAGTAAAATAAAAAAGAAATATAAAAATAAAAGGAAAATGAAATGAGAAAATAAAAAAGAGAGATAAATAAAAAAGAGAAAAATAAAAAAGATAGAAATAAAATTAGAAA
>JAGDQP010011804.1:3159-33902 GCA_022664845.1 Lepisma saccharinum
TATATATATATATATATATATATATATATATATATATATAACAGTCAGTCAATATTTAGTAGTCATACACTAAAAATGCAAATTCACGCGACAATACTAAGGAATTCAAAAGAAACATTTAGTAAAATTTCTATCCTACGAAACCATATTCAGCATAAAAACTTAAAATGTTTTGACTGAGAATTGATTTACTTGGGGTGAAGAAATGTGATTCTGTGCTGTTCTACAATTGTAGAGAAGACATTGGGCCTGATCTTCCTGAATGGACAGTGTTCTATGGAAGTTTCGAATTAAAGTAATTTATTGTTCTATCACTGTTCACATTATGCATATATTTCACACTCTCTGGAGCCTAAAGAAAAGTATCGTTGGACTCCCATGTCTCAGGGGTTTCAAATAAAACAACCGTTGAAATCTCCAATGCTTCAAACAGCTTGATATATTCCTAGAAACGAAGTCGCAGGGTGATTTATCGTTCGAAGTTTCCTCGTATCTTGCGCGCACGAGGTGTTCTTCTTCACTTCCATCCCTATACAAAGTTTTAAAGATGCCCTCCTTCACTGTAGCTGGAACTTCACGATCTATGAAACTGAGACCAATAAGTAGCTTGTTCAAATATCATACATGTCGTGAGAACCTGTGCATTTCTGCTTGTGCAACATTTTACATTAATATTCTTGTAAGAATCAATACGTATTAAAAGATGCAGCTCATTCCGTGGAGCTGAAAACAGTAGAGGAGAGGAAAACCATCCATTCAAGTACACAACGACGCGAAATATATTGAAGTCGCGAAGCCCGTTCAACTCATGGGAATTAAGGCGGAATTGCGACCGGGAAAGATATCTTCAGATAATAAATCAATTTCTCAATCCATCGAGCATGATGGTTGGTTCAAGGAACGTAGAATGCGATACTTCCTGGAAGAACTTTGCCAAGAAATATCAAAGCAACTTGTAGAAGTTCTCTGTAATCATCTCTGGGCTGATAGTGTGTAATTTGGTTCGTGAAAAAAGATATCAGTTCATACATTACTGCGATCAGAACCTTTGCGACAGGTTCGTTCTGAATTCCGGTTCCGAACTTCGGCTTTTCAATTGCGGTTTATGCCGCAGAGAATAGTTTCATGCCGCGAGAGTACATCGAACACTCTCGCCACAATTACTTCCATTATGATGCCTGCAAGGGACTCGGAAGAGATCTTTCTACATTTTCTGTTCCAACAGAGTTCAGGCTCCGTTTTATGACCCCGTGTTAGATGATTTTGCGTAAAAGCACATTAATTGCACATGACTGGTTAGGTTATAATCTTCCAACAACTTAGAAACAGCTTCAGGTTGGGAAGCTCCACTTCCATTTTGAATAGCAGACACCTCTAATAGTTTCGTTTCACCATTCGTAGAAACGAGAACAGCTAGCTGATTAACAGATTCCTTAGAAGTAAGAGCAGGTAAAAACTTATCTCAATGCACAGTAAGTGGACCACCAGACGGAAAATATAAACGAATTTCACAAACGATTTCCTCGAGGTTCCTTCTACGTGCTCTTCTAATACATGCCTTATTAAAAGCGATTTTTTGTGAGCTGTGGCACAAAGCTTCAGCTACAGCAAATATAATAATTTGACTTATCTGACGGTGATTTTATCACGATCCAATACTAAAAGCAGCTCTGGTGTAATAATATTGACTGGTCTACCCTGCAGGCAAAAATCCATATCTACAATGTGACTGAAATTGAGTTCAAATGGTCCACCCGGTATTACCAAACACATTTGTCAAATTTTGTAGATATGGATTTTTCAATAGGCACGGTAGAACTTCGTCCTGAGGAAGAGGGCCGTATTGCAAGATTTGAAAGAAATTAACTTCATATTTTCTACCTTTTATTAAACTGAAGTTCTGGCGAGTGTACAGATACAGACAGCCTTTTGCCTTTGGACGGCAGTACGTAAATTTGGTTCCTTTGTGACGGGCCACTGCAAAATACTTATGCAAATTCTATAAACATAACAGAAATAAGTAATATTTAATTATGCAAATATGCATTTTTTTCCCACTTCGTCAAACAATAAACATTTTTTTAAAATATATTTATAATCAAATTAATCAGTCGAGATATATGGGACTGTTTCGTGACAATACAATTACTCTCGAATGCAAAAAAAAAAAAAACACTGACAAGCACTGTATGGACATACTGTCTTTCTTTCTCTTGATCATCAACTTGTGCGATAAGTCGTACCGGCACAGAAAGGCACAAAAGAAACGGCGCGGCTGTCGAATTCATTGTCACGCGACCGATTCACCATGCATAAAAGGGGCCAAAAGGCTTTCAACAATTAGACATTGACTGAACTTGTTAGACTAATATGCTTGATGACAATAATAAATAAACAATTTATTTACATACTCCAGTATAAGGAGAGTAAAATTAATGAAGTTGGGCAAAAGGAACTGCAGCTCTGGGCCTCAACTGCTTCAAGGGGCCCGCCAATATTACATTAACTACCTATGCCAATGGTAAACACAGGCACAGGACCGTCTAATGCATGGATTCAGTGGGCAATTGCCAGGAACCCCTAAATCCCTTAGCGTCTAGGGACTTCTATGCTAATTAAAACATTTCTTATAAGCGTTCTCTTTTCTAAATTCTTGTTTTGATCATATTTTATTCAATTTGGAAAATTATTATACGTATATTTCTTATCACCAAGGATACATGTTTCAGAATTGCTTCATATTCCAGAATCAGCTTCCTACAAGTAGGCCACTAAACTATCGAGCAACGTACAGCACTGGCTGTTAGTTAATAGCAGACAATTTATACTATATTTTTAGTGCAGGGGTTCTTAAACTTTTAGAATGAAATTCGTACTTTCGCTGTTAAACCAAATAATATTACTTAATTTCGAATATTAATATTTAAAATTGTATGATTAATTGTCAGTAATTATACCAACGAGGCAGAACATTTGTTAACGTGTTTGCCTTATTGTTAGGAGGCCTTAGGATCGATTCTCGGTGACTAGCATTTGGACGGATATTTACCCTGGTTCCCCCAATCATACTAGGTAAATTCTGGGATTATACCTTGAATAATAAAATGGGACAACAAATATAAATATGTAAAAAGAATGTGAACAAAAGTAGTTAATTTATTTGTTAAATAGCTGAAACCCACATTATCTGATGAATAATTATCTTATTTCAAGACAAATTAACAAGCGTATTCCTTTTTAATTGTTGCTCTGTATTTATGTCCGAATGGAGGCGTCGTGGTGCAGGTGGTAGTGCGTCTGACTGTAGGAATATGGCAGTGCGGGTCCAAATCCCTGCCTGGACATTGTAGATTTTTGTGTTGTGGTTCCATGCGTGACGCTGTGAGGTATTTAAAATTTAGTTGCAGAGTATCCTTGGTACTCCTCGGCACATGGGCACCAGGGCGATTGAGCGTGAAACAGACCATCCCACCTCACTTTATACCGTAGGTCAAAATTGTGCGGAATCTTATCTACATATCCCCTATACGGCGTTCACAACACGTGCGCATCGGATGGGGGATGGATTTACCTGTTTTTATTACTTTCAACTACATCTGAGCAATATTTTAATTAGTGAATCTAAAAGTCATTGTTTTCAATTTATGAGTAAACCAATTGGAAATTTGTGTAGCAGGTATTAGTAATTAGGAAAGTTTGTGGAAATGTTTGTTTTATTTGGTGCCAACACAATTCTGCGAATGCATGCAAGACCTGGTAACTAGCATTTTCAGAACTTTTAGCTACTCTCCCAAAATGCGTTACAGGTGAGCAGCTATGTTTTCTAAAATTAGTTGTCCAGAAACAATATTTGATTGTCCAAAACATGGTTTTTCTGTACAACTTCCCATACGGGACAATGCATTATACGATCTTTAACCCTGGTTTTAGCGAAATTACAGAAATATTACTTATCAGGTTATTGAATGCACCCACAGAATTGCAGTTTGTTTTTATACGGGCTACTGAAATCAAAGTTATGGAAAGTAGAACCGTAATATTTGTCCTTATATTGCATGTGCTTTATTAAGAATGTGCCAATTTTCAAGACCCTTACTCTGGACGTCAGTCATTTCCTTGTTTAATCAGTGACAATCTGTTAAGAGAGCTATGCGTTATTAATTTTAACCAAGCTGACACAAGTAGCCAAATGTATCTAGTACTGGTATGCGTGCCATAATTTGAGAATCCAGCATTTAGTTCAATAGTGTATTAACTTGTAAACTTAGGAGTGACCAAATCGTGTTGGGGTGAATTTAGATTTATGTGTCATTATGGCGAAGTTCCTACTGGGCTTACTTTTCTAATATTAAAAATATAATTCTATTCAGATGAATGCAATAAATCAGACAGCATTAAGATTTGTGAAGCTGCTGGTGAGAAACTTATCATTTATTTTCGTTCAAATATTAGATATTGAAAGGTTCAAAGTTTATATCAGGAAAAAAAATGAATTCGGTAACGCTCCAATTTTAACTAGCGTTTCCATGAGTGTCTGTTCATGTAGGGGCCTTAGCAGGTGTTCACTATGATCTTAAGACGGCGCCAACAGAATCTATATCCCGCAAATAGATTAATCCAGCATTGGGTTTAAATATATCCAAAAACGACTTAAATTTACGAACATATTCACAATTTATTTAATGCATTATGGCAATTGTTAAAATGATATTGAAAGCCATCAAAACGTTTGTGTCGTTTTTTACGTTGAATGAGAGGATGTGATCATTGACAATTATAAGTGTGCCTCAGGTGTTGAGAAAGATATCCAGGTTGGAGTGGAAACATTGAAGGTAACAAATGCGCCGCTTTACACATAAACAAAAGTCATAGCTCTAGTTGTGGCGAAGACAAATATAGGTGTCGAAGAAGCTCATTGGAGTTTGCCTGCTTTAGGAGTTAAAGGTGGGCTTGCCCGCAGCCGAATCAAGTCACCAAATACCTGATTCATCTAGCTCTCAAGTGCTAGGGAGTTATGTTACTTGAGTTACTAGCCACCAACTGGTGCAGTGCGAACTGGTATCACCTGGATAAACCAAAACTACGGGCCTGTTTTCGCAGCAGTTTCTACGTGTAGAAGAGCCATTGCAGCATTAGCCATGATTTGTTAATTTCAAGGGGATCTCTTGCTCACAAGGCCAGGCAGCATGTCTGGCGGGTGAACAGGGATCCCCAGTAGCAAACATACGTTGAATATACGTGGATTAAATGTTAGTACGGGAAAGTAATTTTTACGTCGTAGATGTACCGAAATGTTGGCCCATTCAACGATTTATTCGACGTTGAATAATGGTTGAGAAGAAACAGGTTGAAATCAAGAAGGGGACGATGAAGAAAAAGGTTTTGTTGACCAAAATAAAGCATGGATTCCTTCTATTGGTATACGCACTTAGTTGCATTTTGTTCATTGCTTTGGTCATGATAAACAGTATTAATTTCCCAATATTAAATTGTACAACAGTCTGCATTGGGATTCGAAGCTGGAACTGTCCGCACTCATCGTTGGGAGCATGCCACGTTATCCACTCTTACCAAGTAGCCGTGCCTGAGTGGTAGAGAGCTGGCGTAGCATTCGGGAAGTCCTGGTTCTATCCTAGCTGCAGACCATCATTATGTTTCCCCTGGATTTTTACTCTGTCATACCATACAAATGCCGGGATGGCACCATCAAAATATTCCCTGGCCGACACCTTACCAAATTCTTTCCCCTCCCTATCCCGGCCTGAGCGTTAGATGCCTAATAACGTTATGCCCTCATCCACGTAGTCGCTTGGAGAGCCACTACTCTTTTACAGTATATGTAGTGAAAGGTAGTGTTGAACACAACCGCAACATATCCAGAGAGATGTTTCTTTTCACCATCGTGTAAACATAGAAATAAAGAATACTCTCCTTCTTTCTGTTATGTTCATTTTTTATTCTTTAACACTTTGATCATCGCTGCACTAGTAAATGCGTATTCCTCAATAAGTGTATTGTGTCACCTCAGAGAAAACGTTTAATAAAACCAAATCTACGTCATAGTTCAAAACATTTTACATTAACGCCGTATTAATGAAATTAATGTTCGTTGTTCGTTGAAATATAGAATTTAAAATTCAATATGTTTCCAACATGCAAATGAAACCATAAGAAACGTTATTCCATTTGCTTTTCAGGTCAATTATTTTGCAATTAAATTGAAAAGATAATCTATGGCACAGTTCATTACAATATTTAAACATACACCACATTAACGTCCTCTTAAAAAAATCAAATTTTCGTTGCAACATAGATTAAAATTTAACGTGTTTTCAACATTCAAAAGAAGGCGAAAAATAATTAATGTCATTCAATTAGCTTTTAATTTTAAATTTTATTCCATTAAATTAGAAAGAATCCTATAAAACGAAATCCATACCATAGTTGAAAATACAGACTGAATTCACGTTTAACTAACATCTTATCAATAATATCAAGTCTTTGATGAAATATGATTTAAAAGTAAACGTGCTTGTTCAAGCTATAACGAATAATCAACGAAATAAACAAAAAAAATCAACATTGGAACGCTGTTTTGTGCTACTGGGGATACATCCATTTCGCTGAGACACACGGTGCCTTCCACCGTACTCCGCGGACCTTGCACCAACATATTATGACCTTCCCATTCGCTGGATATAAAAGTTCATGGAAAGTCATTCGTCGGTCACGCAGACTTGGGTCAGCACTCATGGTCTTCTTTGCACCCAAGGTCTCCAGTTTAAATGCTATTGACTTGCACAACTGCAGAAATGTTGGTAAGCAGTTCTTCATGCCAATGGAGATTACTTTCAGAACATACAGTGAATGGCGTTTTTGTATGCATTCGTCTTTCTTACTATCACAAACGACGAAACTTTCTTTTTGGTTAACTTGTAATTATGAAACAAAGGTTGTGAAAATTTCCACGGGAATGGTTACCTACTCTTCTTCTTCAGGGAATTTTTATTCAAAACTCTACACTCGTACATAATTTGCTAAACATTTTTTTTTTAATTTTATGATGGTTACGCTTATTTGGCTCTAGCGTGAGTGAGGTAGTGAGAAGGAAGGGTATGGTAGCGACCTGGGACCCAGTTGAACATACTTCTTTTGATACTGAAAGAAACTCTAGGAAACCATAGTGACCACGGTAAGCCGCAGGATTCAAATCATGCGCCTACTCATTTATATACGACGTTTCCAGTTGGGCGATGAGGGCAAGGTGATAACACTTTAATAAATATTATTAGAAAATACGACATTTTCAACTCTGTCTTCTGCCTAACTGACACGACCAGTACCTCAAATATTGAATCGCAAAGTTTAATGCTATTATGGTCAGTATTAAAACAAAACTAAAAAATAATGAATATCCTATGAAAGATTTGTAAGGATAATAATACCATTCATATTTTTTATTTTCTATTCGGGAAAATCTTTTAGATCCAAATTTCTTTGGTAATTACGTCCCGAAGTCATGATTATCATTAGTAATTAAAGGACATCGCAATACAAAATACGGGGTCATGATTTCTACTTAGCTTGTGTTGCACTTTTATGATTAAAGGTTCACATATCACGAATGATTTATAAATACACTATCAGACATGATATTACAGAGACTTGATATTGGTCCGTAATGAGTGAAGATGAATAGCTCTCTCAGGCTGTTGTGAAAACTTGAATTAATTTTCCCACGCTTTAGAGCAACTATTTAAAAACCATTCTGACTGATTATGTCACGAAGAGAAACGTAGTAAAGACTTTGTTGAAACAGTAATTTCATTCTCTTACTTATAGCACTAATCACAAGAAACTTAGCAGAATGGAACGCGGAAAGCATACAATTCAGCACCTCATGACGTATACAATGAAACTTCTTCATATTACTTCTCTCTGGTACCCTGATTCACAAGATATAAAGAAGGGTTTGAGGTCATACATTCAGCGTCTTGTTCATTTACTATTCGCAGGAGGATTCCAATATTTTAATTTCAGCATAGCACTTCTGGACCTTTTTCTTCAAGTTTCTAATTTACAAGAAGCTATAACGAATTTAATATTAACTCTCTACTTCTTTCAAGGAGCTGTTCGAGCTACTACTGTAATCATGCATCGGAAACGTTTGGCTCGCCTTTTTGAAGGATGTAATGCACTGCTATCAAATACAACCGAAATCCCAGAATTTCAGAACTCCTTAGAACAAGTTCGGAAAGAAACAGCTAGAATTTCTAGAATGATGGCTCATGCTTTTGTAGATATATCTGCATTTGTTGGCGGATCATATTGTGTTATGCCTTTGGTGAAAAATGTATTTTTTTCACCAACACCTAGTTTTGATACAGCTCAATATAATGAAACAGATACACTTGAACTAAAATTCAGACCACTCGTGTTTCGTGGATACTATCCATTTGATCTGGACAATGACTTTATCTACGCGATTGTTGCTCTACTTCAAAGTGTTTCATGTTTCATGTGCGTTTTGATTGTCACATCCTGCGACGCTTTATTCTTCTCTTTCTCTGCATTTTTTCAGCAATTTTTGCTTCACCTTCAAAGAACATCAAATCTTTTTTCTCCATCCTTGGAAAACAACAGGTCTGACACACATATTGGAAATTTTTATGGCATTCATATTGAGACAGGAAATGTTCATACGGAATACAACTTGAGAAATTTTAAAGGAGATGATCCTGATTTAAGATTGCGTCAAGATAGATCGTCAATGAAGGTTGAAACAAATGGTATCAGGAAGGAGCTCATTTTGTGGATTACTCAGCACCAGACGCTGATAAGGTAAGCACAGTAAAAATGTGTTACTATTTCTTTTGTACCCAGAAATGGAGAACTATAGTTATGAACAACCATATGCATTTCAGAAATTAGTATAAAGAGGCACACTAAAGAATGTGGTACAATGTGTAATAATATATTTGATACTTGATAACTACCAGGTGGGCCGGTTAATAATTCTTATTTTTTTTTAAGAGATGGCGATGGAAACAAGAGTTGGTTCAAATTCTCATATATCTTTTGTTGCTATGACATTACCTTTTGAAACACCATTGATGTTTAAAAGATTTCGAGTTCACGCCATATTTTTTTTCGTGTGGTAGACATGCCGAATTTCGAGCTAAATGAAGAACATTTGCTGCACGTGCTGCTTTTCTTGCTCAATCAAAGGAAATAAGCGAGTGAAGGCCGTCATATACTTGTGGAAGCTTACGGTGACAATACCAATGCAAGATGCTTGTGTGCTTTGGTTTAGACTATTCAAAAGTGGTGATTTCCACTAGAAAGACAAATAACACCAAGGTCAACCAAACATTTGAAGATGTCCAATTGTAAACATTGTTGGACGAAGACGATACATAAACTCAATAACAAGTGGCAGAGAGGTTCATTGTTGGTCGCCGAACCATTTGTGGTTGTCTGCGTGCCATGGAAAAGGTCCAACAGGCAGGAAAACGGGCACCATATCAGCTGAACGACAGACAGATGGAAAAGCGAAATACGGAATGTGAAGTTTTAGTTTATCGGCATGAAAGAAAGACCTTTTCTGCATAAGATTGCTGCTGAAGACACAAAATGGATATATTTCGATACTCCAAACGCAGAAAATCATGGGTTAGCCGATGACTACCATCAACATTGAAAGTAAGACTTAATTGCTTTGGAAAAAAGCCAATGTTGTGAATTTGGTGGGATCATAAGGGCGGCGTGTATTGTGAGCTTCCTAAACCAGGTGAAACAGTTAACACCGTTCGCTACCGTCAACAAATGATCAATTTGAACCATGTATTGATCGAAAAGCGACCAGAATGGGCTAAAAGACACCGCAAATTAATTTGAAGCACGACAACGCCCCATCACAAACAAAGAAAGTGGTAATAGACACCATTCCTGCACTTGACTGGGAACTCTTGCCCCACCAACCGTACTCACCAGACTTGGCCTCTTCCGACTAGGACTTTTTTTCATCCACGTCTCACGCACTTTCCATGCAACAGTTCAACAATTACGGAGATGTTGAAATGTGTCTTCATTTCAAAACCACCTAATAGATGTAAAGGTGTTTTCTGGGAAGGCATCTACAAATTGCCAGAGAGATGGGGAAAATGTATGACTAGCGATGACCTATACTTCAAATAAACCACTTTGTACCTTCCTCCCATATTAAACGTGTTTTTTACAGAAAAATTAAGAATTATTAAGCGGCCCACCTGGTATAAATGAACACAAGAAACTTTGTATAAACTTCCATCGTGACACTCGGGAAGACATGAAAGAGTTCAGGTTGTTTTTTGGTGCATGTAATATGAATCAACATGACCAAAGACCTCAATCATATGCTTTCACGAGAGAGAATTAATTTAACCCTTGTGCACAATGTATATATATTTGCGGGATTTAAAAGCAAAACCGGTAATCTCCATTCAAGCAAAGTTTACAGGAGAGCCCAAAGTTGTTAAATATCAAAACTTTAAGGTGTTAAATATCAGAGTATATGGGTACGGTTTTTTTCATGTGTTACTCAGGCATAAAACTAGTATATACACAAAGAATTAGGGCATTGCCTTCATTTTCTAATTAATTACAATGTGTTTTTCTTTGGAGATTGCTGGTTTTGCTTCTAAGATTTTGATTTTGCTGTTTTTGCTACTAAGAACTTGTTAACTTTTAGAGAGACTCCTAACAATGTTTTGCTTTTAAACAGTTTTCTTAAGATAATACAGATCAGACTCTACGTGAGCGTTGCCATAAAAAAACACTGAACCATTAGGAAAATAATAAGCTAGTCACAGTTTAAAAAATAACTGATTTTTAATGTTACAATATTTAAAACATTTTAGATTATGTTCAATTTTGTACAAAGTGTTGTGAAGTTAGTTAACTTTAAGTCAAGCATTATGAACATAAAGCGAAAAGTATTGTCATCGCCTGTTTCCTTTTAGCGATATCCTATTTCCAATTTTCAGGGTTATTCAGCCTCTTGTTTGCTTTCCTAGGCGATACAGGGAAAATGCCATCTTCTAAATCAGAATTCATTGCACTTTATTTTTTTTTTTCAAAACCTAACAATATTAACATATTTAAAGAACACTTAGCACTACACCGTGTAAAACACAATGTAAATACAAACAACAACAAACACTATTAGCTGTTAGCAGCAGGTGGTTATGACAGGCACTGGTCATGCGACTCATTCGATTTTGCTGACTTTGCTTTTCAGATTTCAGAAAATGAACTTGGAGCTCGCAAATTTTTCGTCTGAAGCTAGTTTTTAACAGCACTTATGCACTTGAGCGGGGCATATTGTAGATCAATGAACTTAGATCCTCCAGTGAAGAAACATTCGCAGTAAACTACATCAATATGGAGCGTTGCTAGAGCACCAAACATAAGGATGTAAAAAAAAAAAAATACTTATTCTCCAACATAGGGAGAAAAATAATTAAAGTTGTGGATACTTACTTACAGAAAATGATAATTATATTACTAATTAATTTCTTGTTTACATAAATGTATTATTATTATTATTTAAAATAAGTCAACTTCCGTCGTATGAAGGGCTAGGAGAGCAGCAAACATTGAACAGGAAAGTGTGTAAAAATATCCTCTAATCTAGTGAGATTTTTAAAACATGTAAAAGTACAAACATATAGAAACTATATCTTACTAAATTATTTCTTGTTCAACTATGTTTATTATTAAAATAATAATAATAATAATAATAATAATGCTATTCAACACGCTTGTACAACAACTTTACTGATTTTGCTTGGGACATTTATCAGTAGCGGCGTCAGGAGTGCAAGCGTGCCCTTGACCGGGGACCGCATCTGCCTTAGGGCCCCTGCCAGTCGCCGAAACAAGTGAATAAACGTTTGTTAAGATAAATTTATGAAGAGATCTCCTACTTATGCACTTGACTGTAAAACCTGGTAAGCATGACTCAGTGATTCCTTCAGACCTTTCCACCCAGTGGGGAGTGTCACCACTAAATTCTCTACAGCACTCCCAAACTTTTATCTTTTTTTTTTCACGAACAAAATTGATAGAAAGCCTGCAAAACTCCACTTACAATTTTGACATTTAACTCCCCAAACTAAAAATCATGAGGGAATCCCTGACAACTGCACAATCTGAATAACCGTTCTTATGTATTAGTTACGGCAAGTGAGCGAGAATATATATGTCTTTTGAAGTGAACCCGCGTGGTGCCACAGTTTTCCCGCGTGGTTCGGAATACGGAGAATAAGATATTCTGGCCACCTGTAGCTGTGTGCCCTTACGTTTGCGTTCCCTACCTACGTGAATTAAGTTCACTTGTCCCGGGTAACAGATTGCTTTATGCCACCACTGGCCATTACTCGTAAAGATTTGATTTAACATTCGGAAAATCGTGGACTCTCACCCAGCGGTCGCTCATCATGATTAAGGACAGTGATATCCGCCAGACCCTCCCTGTGAAGGGTGCCCCCAAATTCTCAACAACACTCCCCAAATTTAAAATGGTGTTGTCAAAATCCACAGAAACATTGCTAAAGTCCACTAACACCTTCCCAGTTTTGGCTTACACCCCAAAATTGAAAATGTTGGAGGAATCTCTGATTTAGGTTTTCCCCGGTTTCTTTTGGTTATACCAGACAAATAATGCAATGTGTATTCCTAGGGTAAGTTTCTTGCCATATTCATTGTTGTTGTTCTTGTTGATAACATGCTGTATAATATAGCATCTAATTTGTATCGGGAATTTGAATATATATTCATTTTGGCTTTTAGGCATCTTTGGTCTAGGGCGAGATGGAGTAGAGCAAGAATGAGGAAGATAATGGCATGACCTTACTTCAGATACCATTCCACCATTCGCCTGGCGGAAATTATGAAAACTCTAAAAAACTTCAGTTAAAATTGTCGGGCGCGCGGTTTGGACCAAGACCTATGTACTATGTACCTATCCAATGCCAATCCCAAGTCCACGATGCTAGCACGTTGAATACGAAAGCGGGTTACTATATTGGGAGTTTCTTAAATAAAGAATTTATTTTCAACAACGATATGTAGAAATATGCAGGAAACAAATGCACAGGGTAAATTTAATGCGAGTGTTACTTTCGACTTTTGCGTAGACTGCTTTTAACACCCATCGTACTTGTACTGGTAACAATTATAATACTTTTAGGTGAAGGATCTAAGGTAATAAATTTCACCGGCTTATCATGTCTGCCCCGCTTAACTGCGTAAGTGCCTATTAACAATAAAAGTTTCTATGTTGTTTTTGCTACTAGCAGATTTATTATCTTAAAGTAGTCAGTTTAATGGATACGTCATCAAAATCTCGGTTTCCCAAAAAAGTGGAGATTACAGCTTTTGTTTTTAACACACACATTTATTAAATTTCTACTGACTTTTTAATTTTATAGTTGTTGTCTGGTAGTGATATTTTTATATATTTGTTTTTATTTATATTATACGTATATGTATGGTATATGTGTGTTATTATATGTTCTAATTGGTATTGAATTATTTAACTGATTTTCTTTGTTCACTAAGAATTTTACGCTGATTTATTACTGTATTAATTCGTAAAAAAAATATTCCACATAGGTCAAACCTTACGTTATGTGACAACATTTCCACTAATTTAAATTACTAACAGCTCACTGAATATGTACAAAGGTTTTATACAAATAACCTTCGTGGAAGAAAATCCCTAGAATCCTATGTTGAACATGAATCATCCAGTCAACATATAACATAATTTCAAATAAATAACAGTAAATCTGAATATAGCTGTCACAAAAGATAAGTTATTTCATTACATTGCTATTTTATGTTACGCTGAAAATATATACAAATGGTAGGTATTTATAAAATATCATGTTATGAAATGTAATATATATTTCTGTTGCCTAATGTCAACAAATGTTTAAAGTTAGTCCATTACACTGTAAGACTGTTATTAGCGTAGGCTATTAGGCGTACGACTAGTCGACGACCTGGTTTTATGCGCGCTTACAACTAGTCCCGCGATCAGTTGATCAACTGCGTGAAAACATAAGCAAAAGTAGTATTACATATGGTTTATGTTAATTATAATTATTTAAATAATAATTATTTCGTATTTTAGTGCACTTTGACAGAGGAGTGCATTATTTTGTACTTACTATTCATGTTCCAATTTAGAAGCAATTCGGTGGGGGACATCTTGCGAATGTTCTTTGTAAGAATTGTTTATTACAAAAAAAAAAAAAATAAATAAATACATTTCATGGACATATCCCTTTTCAATATAACCGACTATTGGCAACCAATCTTACCTTATAATTTGTAATAACTAACTCAAGATGTTATTCTCATATATTGGCCTATTGTCAAAACCCGGAATAAAGTTTCTCAAAATATTGCTCCACTATTTAAGTCTCGCTTTCAATTTTGAACCCAAAGTTGACGCCTAAAATTTGGGAAGAAAAGGAATATTTTTTTTAGTAAATCAGAAATGGTGTATTGAAGGAAAGTTTTGTTTGAAGAGATTTATTTCTAGCAACATGCTGTATATCAGTAATGTGAAAATTATGTTACCAGGTTGTTCTAAAGTTTTTTAATGGTGCTGTCTCATGTTACATACGTAAAGCTCACACTTGTTACAAACTGTGGAAGAAATATCCCAGTTTATATAAAATCGTGAAACACCTTCTGGGTTATCCATAGTTTACAACACTGCGGTGAGTGCCTTTAATTTTGGCCGCGTATATTATGGAAACATTGTGTATGCATGATGCAACAACATAATATCAGTGTTTCAAATTAGTGTTATTTCTCTTACTTACACTATAAAAGAATAAATTATAATAATGATTTGAATTTGAATTTTACTTAGAGCCTTTACGCATCGAAGGCTCAGGCCGGGATAGGGAAAAATAAAAGATTAGAGGAGGTGTCGGCAAGGTCTTATGTTGAAGATGGATAATAATGCGAGTTGGAAGAAGAACGTAAAACGTTTCAATGTGTATGTTTCCTTTGTACATGGCACGCATACACCCACTCATTTAAACACCTCCATTGAATGAAATTGAATGCGATGTTGCCAGGGATTTATCGTCCTCACGGGAGCAGAACCATGTTGTTGCTGCAGAGACGATAAATGATGACTTCATTCATCTATCCTTGATTATCTCTCACAAAAAGGCAAAAGAATAATAATTATTATGTTGTTGCCGAATGACGTTCTTTATTTCATCCAACAGCCGGTGGAAGATCCAAACTTACATTACCCAAGTACGCAAGCAATTTCTTCATGAAAAGAACCAGGCATAATCCCAAACGAGAGGCCGCTGTGACCTCAAGAACTTTGCGACATATACCTGTGCGATTTTTCCTCTTGGGAGATTGGTTATATAAAAATAGGTTTACATACTACCACTACCTTCCAGCATACAAAACTTGAGACATAGCAAAGGGAATCCAGTTCGCTTTCCCGCGGAAATAGATCAGAGTATGACGTCCACTGCCTAACAGCGCAACGAAGTAAATCTTCGATATGGGAAGCTCCAGGAATTAACAAAACGTAAGAATCAAGAGCTTGCAAGTTTATTGCACACATCGTTGTAAATAGAGAATTTATAACGATTGAGTAAATATGCTGAAATAGTATCTACTACTTTCGAAAAACATTGTTTGTATTACTTGTTGCGTTTTAGCTTAAAACCCGCAACACGGGAGAAAGGTGCGTAACAAAAAAAATGCTGCTGCTTTTTTTCCCTTCCCCAATACCTTTTCCATGTTGTTTATTGGAAACTGTATCAATAACGAATGCATATTTTGGGCATCTTTAAAAACAATTGGGTGTCTCGGAGTGAAAAAATGGTAAAAAACAAGCAGAAAATGTTGTTAAGCACAGGTTAAACATGTCAGCATAATGTGAATGAGTTTGACTTTTGAGCCATATCCAGTCTCAGATAGAGAAGGTATCGACTAGGGCTTTTCTTACGACACCACCCATGCATTTGCATGATGAAACAGGTAAACCCTGGAAAACTTCAGACAGGATGGTTAGCCGTGGGGTTCGAACCCACGTTTTTACCTGCTGTAGCTTCAAAGTCAACGACGTTACCGCATGTTGATGTTTTTTTATATATATAGTCCTTTACACGTATTGTAAACTACAACACATTACATTGTTATCACTACAGACTGGAAGTTATGGCAAAATAACTTATATGCCAAATTTTGCGGTTTAAAATAATCTTTGATAATGCAATTTCTTAATTTAATTGCCATATTAGCCATTTCCCGACTGCTACTTTTTTTTTTATTTTTCCTTGGAACGGGAAACGCATGTCGCATTGTTAATTGTTAGAGGGGAACGCATTGTCAGTCAGAGAGATAAGGAATTCAAGGTTTGTAGCTGCCACCGAGGGGCTGAATCACAGTCTAATTGACGAACCGAGTACCACAAATTCCTGCAAAAAATAGTAGGTGATGCGTCAGTTAAGATAATTAAGTTCTTTTGCCTCTTGGTGCTGTTGTGTGGTGTTTTATTTTGTCATACTTCCGATCTTTAGTCATCACAATATTAGAACTTAAGTTTTGTTCTCCTGCGAGTAACCCCCCTCGACTACGGCACAAACGACCAAACCTAGTATAATCGTTTGTGCCGGATTGTGCCACAAAAAGTTACGTTTGTGTTCAATTCGTCGCAAAATTATGACACATTCAATTTTTGTTGATTCAGCTTCAAACTCAAATTCAACGATAATTTGAATTTCGAAATTAAACTCTTGCCAATCATTGGTGCTTCGGTTGTGCCGTAGATAGTTTAGTTTGTGCTCAATTCTTCGCAAAATTATGCGACATTCGATTTGGGGGTCACTCCATTTCTTAATCTGACCACCCCAAGGGCCGCAAAACCGACCAAAACTATTGAAATCGTTTGTGTCGTCATAATGGTAATTTGGCTCTCACAGTCGTATAGCCGCCACATACCGCTGAGCGGATGCTTGCGGTTGCCGCCGGCGGGCATCCGGATAAATGAATTTGTAACCGCAGGGTGGTATTGTGCCGTCAACCACCACATAGGCAGCATTTTCAGTGACCCAAATGTGAGACCGATATTTCCTTGAGAGTATATTGCAAATAATGGTGATCGCTATTGAATTAGCCTTTTTGAAATATTTTTGTTATTACGTATTTCTTGGTGAGTAATGCTTTATACTGCCTGCAATGGTATTCGAACTTCCAACTGTCAGTGACGATATTTCGATGTCTGTTATTCTAACCGCTCGGCTATGATGGTCCTTGAACTAGGTCATGTTTCTGTATTCTTTTTGAGTTACGGAGACGATATGAGGAGGTATAAAGCAAAAAATAAAAGTCCATTTGTAGGTATAAAAAAGTTGTTATTTTCTTTTTAAGAGCTTAATGAAGAGCTGTGGTGAATTATACAAAGTAATTTTATCAAGGAAGCGCATATTACGATGGGATAAGCACTTCGATCAGAAAATTACTGAAGTCCCAAATAAACTAGATGTCGCATATCTTGGCGAGAAATTGAGCACAAACGAATCTTTCTACGGTACAATCTGGTACAAACGATTGACGCAATTTGAGTTTTTTTTTTTTAGATTTCGGGGGTCAAGGTGACCGACTAAATGAACTGAATGTCGCATAATTTAGCGACGAACTAAGCACAAACGAAACTTTCTAATGTTTAATACAGCACAAACGATTGACATGAATTGAGTTTCTAGCTTCACATATGGCGCGTCCTTTAAAATGGAATTTCTCATAATTTTGCGAAGAACTGAGCACAAAATAAACTTTCTACGGTACCATACAACACAAGCGAAGCACAAAAGATTGGCATAAATTCCATGTCAAAATCTAAATTTTCGGCGAATTTGAGTACAAGTTGGGCCCCTCAAAACTTAATGTCGAATAATTATGCTACGGTTTGAGCACAAACGAAACTTTTTGTTGCACAATCAGGCACAAATGACTGTACTAGTTGTGGTCCTTTTTTCCGTCTTTGGTGTGTCAGCTTCACACATGCCCACATTTGAATATCGCATAAGGTTGAGACGAATTGAACACAAACGAAACTTTCTAACGCACAATCAAGCACAAACGAAGCACACGCGATTGGCACAGGTTCAATGTCAAAATTCAAATTTTCAGCGAATTTGAGTGTGAAGCTGCCTTCCCTGCAAAAAATAAATGTCGCATAATTTTGCGACGAAGTGAGCATAAACGAAACTTTTTGCTGCACAATGCGGCACAAAAGAAAGCAAAAACGGTTGTGCTAGTTTTGGTCCTTTTTGCCATCCTTGAAGGGGGGGGGGAAGCTTCACGGAGGTGAAATTGGACTATGTTTTGTTTCTGATTCTGTCTTCTAAGAGATCGTGAAACGACAATCCCATGACCTGCCATCGTACCTAACGTTTTCTAGTGTTTTTCTCAATTTCACCAGCCGAAGGCCGGGATGGAACCTTAAGAAAGGCCCTGGCAGATTTCTTGCCAAGCCTTGCCCTGTCCTATCCTAACCCGATCCGCAGATGTTAAAAGACCTTAAAATAAAATTCCCTTCAATTCAATAATGCGAAAAGGCTATAAAAACTCCATAAACAAATCTATGTCAATAATTACTTATATCTAGTCGCAAGTTAAGTTAACATAAGTTCTCACAGCTAAAAGAACCTTGGCATCTACAATAGTTGTGTATAAATATATTTGATAATTTTTTACTTTTATTAAAACGAATTTACTTTTACTAGTCATCTCTCATGGTCTAGCAGGTAGTTTCGTGGGCAATTGATAGGCATGAGAGTTCGAACCCCGCAGCCGACCATCCTAACTGAGGAATGCCATAGTATATATTTTACCATGCAAATGCCGGGATGGTACTTTAAGTAAAGCCCTGGCCAATACATTCCTAGCCCTCGACCTTTCACCTCGCTGCCTGAGACCACAAGTGAACTGAAATTCAAATTACGACAGAATTGTAAATTAACAATCACAGACAATTAATCAAACCCACCGCTGTTAAAATGCATAACAGTTACAGAATACGAAAAAAAAATAATAAAGATCTTTTTAAAGACATTATTTTCTTAGTCAATAGATACAAATGAGCAAAAAAAATATTTATATATGAGTGAAAAGAAAAGAATGGGGCATGCTCTCATATACAGTTACTTTAAAAATTCTTGAAATGCCGCGCCCCATTCTTGAGTTTTTAATTATGCAAAAACAAGATGATGTTTCTGCGTTTTAGTACGAATTGATTAAAAAAAGAATGTATTTAAAAACTGTTTTATTGTTTTTTTATAGTTATTTCGATGTTCGTATACATTTTCTCCAGCTAAATGTTTTGTGACCGAAATCCTAAAATATGTTATTGAAGCAGGAAATACTAGGATGTTGCAGGCCATGTATCTATTTTAGGATAAAGAAGTTGAGAATAAAAACATGTAAAATTTGCTTTTAAAATATATAGAAATATATGAAAGTAACAATGGAATATTGTATCCTCACCAGACTTATGTCGCTGTACAAAATTTCATCATTCTATGACGTCAGGAAATATGCTAAATTAGCGTTGCAAGATTTGATGACACCAGGAACCATCGTGAACTAAAGAAAATAATATAAAAGAGGTTTAACCGAAGGTCTAACGGAAAAACGAACTTAGAATATTTGAAACTGAAAAGTTTTCAATGTACTTCTATTGTACCAGGTGTGTAAATATGGAACCAGAGTTAGTGCATAGACGGCGTCAGCCGTCACCGCCGTGGTTACCGTAAAACTGCGTCCATGGCACCACTTGCTTGTTTTGACTTCTGATAACGATTTGCAACGCGCAACCAGACAAGTTTCATGTCATAGTGTAGTGTTTAATAGCGTTGAAAATGGCACAATTTGTACCTACAAAGTACGATGTGCGGACAGCACTGATTTTTTGTTACCATTTGAAGAAAACAGCTGCAGAATCGCATCGCATGCTTGTCGAAGCTTAAGCTGATCGTGCTATTGGTAAGTCACAGTGCTATGCGTGGTTTACAAAATTTAAATGTGGCGATTTTGACGTGAGAAACGAAGAACCTGGAAGACTACAGAAAACGTTTCCAGATAGCGAAATGCAACCTTTATTAGATGAGGATGGCGCAAACGCCACAATAAATCACGGGTCAATTAAATGTGACACGAGAAGCAGTTTTCATACTTTTAAAAGCCATTGGCAAGATTCAGAAAGTGTGAAAATGGGTTCCACATGCAATGACAGAACGACAACAGGAAAACCGAAAACCACTTGCGAAATTCTGCTCGCCAGATACAAAAGGAACTCATTTCTCCATCGAATTGTAACTGGTGACGAAATGTGGATTTATTTCGAGAATCCTAAGCGTAAAAGATCATAGGCAACTCCAGGAGAACCGAGGACATCGATTGCAAGACCAAATCGCTAGGGACAGAAGACAATCCTTTGTGTTTGTTGGGACCAGAAGGGAGTGATCTATTTCAAACTGCTGAAACCAGGAGAAACCGTTAATACCCAATGTTATAGACAACACATGATCGATTTGCATCAAGCTTTGCGTGAAAAACGACCAGAATATGACCAAAGACAACATAAAGTGATTGTGCTTCACAGCAATGCACCCTCCCATACAGCAAAATCTGTCAAGGAAACGATTGCGATTTTTGGCTTTGAAATCCTTCCGCATGCGACTTACTCACCAGACTTGGTGCCTTCCGATTTTCACTTATATGCATCGATGGGACACGCACTTGCTGACCCGCGCTTTACATCTTACGAAATGGCTTGATGACTTGTTTTGCAGCACAAGAGGCACAGTGTTTTTTTTTTTGCCTGGCATCCCCACATTGCGGTACGATGGCAGAAACTTATCGCTATTGATGGACAATACTTCGAATAAAATAGCTCTTAGCATTGTCATCCGATCATTGTGTCTTTTCTGTAAATAAATTCCGGTCTCATATTTACGCACCTTGTAAGCGAGGTTTTGAGAAGTTACCAGAAACTTCATATATGAAGAATTTTTAATATGTATAGTGGCGTATATAAAATTACTAACAGCTTAATATAATACCAGGAATATTATTTCTGGTCGAATTTTTAAAGCTTGGGGTCTATTTGTTTAATTATTGTTTTAAACATTTAACTTTAAAGTGTAGCGAGAGCAATGATTGTAGCCTGTCTTCCTCTGCTTGTTAGTCACATGACGTCACGCGCTCTCAGCCATTTCCAGCAAAGCAGCAAACTGGACCTACCTTTCTCCTCTTATCCACTAAGCTTGGGTCACAGTCCTGTCGAGAATACTACTTCGATCACGCAACATATATTGAGCTGAGTATGAGAATAATAGCAGGTTTAAGTACCTTGTAACAAACAGTTTTAACTTTGAAAATTTGTGAAGCATGTTGTAAAATGTTTGCCCATTTTTCAATCCCACGAATCATAGATCATAGATTATATTACAAGTAAGATATATCACACAATCTTGAATCTTATTTTTTACACCCTAAAGTTTTGTGGTACTACTTAAAATGTGGAAGAATAGACCTACAAAAATGGTTTTAACAGTCCACACTCCAAGAATTCGACCACAATCAATACAGATGTAATGCATTAAGGTTGATTGATCGTTGCCCAAGGAACGGCTAATAGTAGTACTAATATTGCGCCATGGTGACGTGACTATTTTAGCGATCTGGTTGCGGTTCCGTGTGAAACCTACAATTAAATTCCTGGTAATTCAACGAGCAGCGCTGTGCTCGCTACGCGCGTCAAAGCTAACTAATGTAACGTTTAACAACTTCGCTGCATCTTATTAGTCACTGTGTATTCAAACTTTAAATTCTTTCATTTGTTAACCAACGATAGCGTTTAAATGCAAGCACATCTAGGTGTTTCGTGTGAAAAGGCGGCACGAAACAATGGTAATGTATAAAATTAAGAACTAGAAATTTCCCTATCTTTGATCTATACGGTTAGAAAGAAATACATTTATCGCCCATGATAAACATAAAATCAAATTATTGTGATGTATATATATGTGTTTCCATTAATTTATGTTATATGTAGTTGCACGTTTAAGTCATCTGCACTAAGATATTGATTAATATAAACATAATTATAATATTTATATGGATATGAAGTTCAAACGCTGTCGTTTAAAATATATTTTTCTTGTTAGGTTAGCGGATGAAGCAGAAGTAATTTTTTCACCCTTCATTCTTTTGACATCACTTTCGACCATCGTTCCATTATGTCTAGAAGCTTATGCATCCGTAAACGTGAGTATTGGTTTCCTTTTAGTAAAGTACTGCAATGATCGAAAAAAATAGAGTGTATAACCCCCAAAAAGAACGGTACACATGTTGTACATGTTTATAATACTTCTGTGATAATCCTAAAATTGGAATCGATTTTATATACTAAAACCCAAATAACACACCAAATTTATTACTTTTATAATACTTTAATTATAATAGATCAATAATCGTGAAATGTGGGTGAATCCTGAACCATCTGCTTAGCTTCCTCCATTTGTGTTCCCCTTTTAGTTACAATGACTACATGGCCGAATACAATAATAGGAAAATTTATATTGGATTCATACATTAAATCGCCACAAAAGGAAACCAATTTTATTTTATTATCGTACTATATTCTAAATTTCAAGGCCGGCTTTTCATGCGTGCGTTAACCAATTTGCTTACGGTGAGTTTTCATGTATCTTAAATTATACTAATAACTATGAATTATACAGTGGCCGACAAAAATAATATGGCCAATAATCAATGTTCATCATGATACACACTTTTTTGTCCTTACAGTGTATACTCTATGGAATGGTCAATTGCATCAATATGCTAAATAATCAGTCATCAGACTTCTAACATATTTTTCGATATTTGCTGTATATATTAGCTTCAGTGCCTTATATTTTCTTGTTTTTACAGCTTAATCCAGCAATTTCCTTCATTTTCAATATGAATATTGCAAGCCTTTAACTAAGTATCCATTAAACTATACACACCCTATAGTGCACATCCATTCAATATGTATGAGGTTGTAGCTTTTCACTAGAATGAATTCGATAAGAAATGGAGGGAAATATACGATATATATGTGAGATACTTCAATCAGAATGGTCTGCGATGGGACTTCAATCCGTGTGTCCCTTCAAGTACCTCCTTAAAGTCAAAAAAGTCACCAACGCTTGGATCATGCTTCTAACAGATAAGTTGTTTGTAGACAAACTAAATAGACTTAACATATGGTAGAGGGAAAATCCCACACTTCCTTCTTTTAAAGTTTTACGAAACAGAGAGAGATCTATGTTCTTTTCCTTTTCCTTCAAATCAATAAATTGTGTGATTAATTAACTTCTGTAGATATATATACAAATCTGACCGGAAGTACGAATGTGTTGCACATTAACTTGACGATATTGACACTTTCTCACGATAAAGACCCTGGTCTCTGACCTGTTGTCTTATTAAAAACGTAACCCCTTGTCGAGACGAAGCGTGTTCGCGCGACGGATGTCTGGCACTTGAGAGTTTGGGTGATTGAAATAACTTTGGAGACAGATGTTGATTTTTGTTATGTAATTTACCCGCCATCTGTTGCTGTTCTGACACATTATAGCTATTTTCTTTAATCTTTGCAGTGTTCGTGTGAATATCAAGATATGTGGAACTGAATACGCTAAAACTTTGTACTTCGAAGAGAGATTTTACAAGATGAGGTAGGAAATACATGCTTCTCATGTGTTCTCTTGTTGAACAATTGAACATGAGAAGACAATGGTTTGTAAACGTTGAAGTCCCATACGACATATCCAAGGATTATTATCTTAGTTAGTGTAAATATACGGAACCATATATATCTTCAAATATGATTTATCTAGCAATAGTTACATACCTATTTCTAGATATGAATATATATATCTATACTTAACTGATAGCATTTCGAACGATATTTTAAGCTGGGGTACGTTGAAATATGTGTAATTTACATGTAGAATAATGTGCTTCGATTCACATAAGAATAATGTTCCCTTGATGTAAGAAATAGGTAATTGAAATGCTTATATCTCTTAAATCATATCTATGAAAACGAACGAGATGGTATATACAAAGAGAAAAAAATCGTAAATAACTAGAGCTCCAGAGGCACGATTATTGTGAACATAGAAGTGTACGATATGTGTTAAAATCCTTTTAAGCACTATTATTGAGTGTTTGTTGCTTCGGATGAAATGCAAAATTCTATGAGACGTTTTCCGACGCTCTTTTAAGTAGAATTTAGCTTAATATCGAGTGTTTTTTGCTCTGAAGAGTATACGAATAGTGTATAAGACACCTCTCTATCATCTGTTTGTGTAGACGAAAGAGATGGTATCTCACAAGAGGACAAAATTACAACGGGGTGCAAAAGAATTATATAACTCCTGTTTTAAGCTGCTTTTAACTCTATTGAAAAAGGAAAAGAACGAATTAAACATGAAACTTCCACTTATAAGACGTGAAATTTTCAATATATAACACGAAAGTACCATTTTAACATGCAATCAAAGTAAATATTAGCGATTTATCCTGGAAAAGGACAAATTTGGACACAATCTACCACTAACAAGCGTCTGTATTCTGTTATACGGAAAGGAACCAAATATTTTAGCAGGCAGTTCATGTAGAGATCGTCCTTATGGTGCCATACAAAATCAAAAAAAATAATTAACGACAGTATATTCGAGAGTAATTGATTGTAGAGAGTTGCTTAGACTTTATGAGAACGGAACTGCTTGCAACGAAAGTTTGTTAAAATTAGACAGGAAAATACTTATTTGAAGTGTCTTGAACACGAATATTAAGCAATGAACTTGTACTTTCATGAAAATTACGCTAGTAAAAAAATCGAAGTTTAGATTTTGCCAATAAGCAACTTTTCGGAATTGAATTTGAAGATTATCTGTAAGGAAAATAGACAAATGGACTTATGCAACTGCATGTTAAATGGAGAAATCTAGCTTGTTAGATCAAATTTGTGAGTATTTTTACTGCTTGTTACCAGAAAGGAAAGACCTTGGAGCTATCGAGAATCAATATTTAAAAATTACCTGTAACACGTATTTGTAGGAGAAAAGACGGAATTACATAAACTAGACTGCTTCGAAATACTTGAACGACAATATACAGGCTGAAAGCTGACTTCAACATGATTTTAAGTAGAATCTAGTCTTTGAATTGTAACTTCGTGAATATGGAGCGATTTTGTATTCAAGTCATCGTGAAAAAACATTTTGGATAAGGAGATAAACAGTACCTGAAGTAGGCAGACACATATTTGAAGCACTTTGCATTATAGTCAAATTACCCACGAATGATTTTACCTGGGAAGACTATTTGAAGCACTTTTACTCGTAAAATAAGAAGACAACTGAGAAATGTGCTTATAGGAAGACTGTTGCCCCAATTCATGTGTTTCAAATCTTGTGATTTTAGTCTAGACTTTTTTTATACGACAACGATTGACAAATCAATATTGCTTTACCTTACCCAATGACCAGCCGTCATTACTAAAGCAATTTTGTATCTTGTAATAATAAATTAAACCAGTTACAGATCGCGTTCATAGTGTTTGTCGAGAATATGTACTTGTATGAAGGAAGACAGAGAGAAATAGAGATATTTCGCTTCTTTTGTGGATTGACAGTATGGTTTATACTTACTTACCCAACTCTATTGTTGATTTTTATTTTCTTCCTTTTCTGGACTGCCTTGGTTGAGATTTGTTGTAGGATTTTCGATTCTTAACGCATATGCTGACTGTTGAGGAGGCCCTTCAGATAACACACATACACGAACAAACTGCCAATACGCACCAGAAGTGCAATCTTCACCACAGCTTGCGAGCTTTGGTTCGCTCTGAAAAAGGAAGAGTAGAAAACAGTGGGAGGAGGGAGAAGAAAATGAGTGTGCTGCACGTGAACTTGAAACAAGGACGCAACGGCTTACTTGGACTCTACTTTTACAGACGTTACTAACGAGGCTGTGCGGTCAAGTCTTGAAGAATTAACAGATTGTTTCGATATTTTTGAATGGTGTTTTCAGAATATATCATTTGCCTCTGACCATGAGTGTGTAGCCTTAAGCTGGGAAATGATTAGACTTCGTATGGTGGACGTATTAAAAACAAATTTACAACAAACAACAAACTCCCTTGGTTTGCGAACAAATATAACAGACATTTACTGACTCTCAAACTGATTCTAGCGATATGCTGCATAAATTTCTTACTACTTAGAAGAAAATGGCAACAGACTCGTAATCTAGAGATCGAATCCCATTAATCTTGTACGTGAAAGATACATTTCATCTATGATCTTGACTCTTTCTAAGGTTGAATATACACTAGGACTGTTGTTTTTATAGAAATAAAACAAAAGGATTAGTAGTAACAAGGACATTTTATGGTATATATATATACAGACTAGGAAAGTTCCAACTATTAAAAATGTTGTAATTACAGAGTTGATACAAACTATTGAACATTGATGCTTTTCCAGACAAGTGATAGAGACAGTGTTGTAAGAAAAAGTTAACTATTACAGAACTTTGCGGTCAAAGACGACTAGTACAAAACAGTAACACATGATGACGAATCATACGGACTATTTCCCTGCACAATGAAATGAGTGTTACAATATAAGGTTAACAACTATTTTGACTGGTATTTTTATTTCAAACTCTTTTACCAACACTAAATAGAGTGCGAATATTTTAAATTATTAATTTAAATAACGAAATCGTTTTCGGAACAGAAATTTTAGTTTTCATTTTCCACAAAAGTTTTCTAAGAAATAGTTTTCAGCTTTTGGTTTACAAACGCTTAGTTCACAACTATTCATTTTGTAACTTGCATGGAAAATAATCATTGGAATATTGAAACGCAGCATAACCCTCTTTCTTTGAACGATGAAGTTTCCTCTGCTTATTATTAACCATTCGATGTGTTTTCCATTGCGCTTTTCAAAAGATTTTGTAAGCTGGTTTGCACAATATATTATCAGGACTAAAGATTCTCTGACTATCTTACTTTTCTGTAAGCAAATTTCCATAGTGGTCATAAGTTTTATCCTTTTTCGTCGATAATTCAAAGTTATAGCATGAACTTTGTAAACATTCTTCTATCCTTCGGTAAATAGATTCCTAGCATAACTATAAGTTTTTGGACATAAACCAATAAAGCTTTGATCTCCCTTCCGTCTTCTATTTGATTTGTCAAATCTCCAAGGTAATTTCCTGTACTTATCAATAAAACCTCATATTTTTTCAACACGGGAATAACTAAGTCCGTGCACAATAAATAACACGTTCTATACCCACAATGTCGAGCAATCATATTAACGAACCCTAACCCACGAGTATATGAAGCCTGATACTCCTACATTAGTAAAGGCGTGTAGAGAAATTTGTTTTTCAAAATCGTTGTACGTTACCTGAAATTTGTTTCGTACCATAGGAGTCACATGATGAACTTCCAAAAGTAGCCGAGCGTAAAATTTCCAGGAAGATTTGTCGTTGAGTAAAAACTCGAGTTTGTGCAAGATCGCACCTTCGTCTCCATTTTCCGAATAATGCATTCAAAATAGTATTGATATATATCTCAACCCGGTGTTATGTTGGATCTTACCATACTCAAGACGAATACTTTCATGCTGTTGAATATCATGAATATATCGGTGCCTTTTCCCTATTGTGATACAATTATTAGGAAATAAACTAACTTTTTTTAATGTTTCAGTCACTTTTAAACTATCAACATACGGTTTGAAAAGTCCCCCACTCATCTGCATTTTCCAGTTTTCATATGTTTTAAGAATGACATATCCATTTCCTATTGCCAAATGTGGTTCAGGAGTTCACAATACTCAATTGATTGTTCGATTGCTTCATTATGTATACACTGTCCATTATTTAATCCCTCTATACAAGACCTGCCCAAACCAAAGACGAGATGTCTATGTGTATTATATGAAAATGGGTATAGGTATATTTTTAGGAGGAAGTATTTTACAGCATACATTCACATTTATGTTTTTTCTTCCTTTGGCATAGGTTTCTTTGTCACGACAAAGGGATAAATGGAGGTTAGGGCTAGGTGTCCTAAATACTCGTCTTCACCATCTTCATATAAAGAGTCAAAGCAATCGGTGTGTCCTCATTTAAAGGCGTCTTTAGGTCGTAAGGGACTTGCATTCCAAACCACTTATTTCTTATGAATCTTTGAATTTAAGGAATTGCACGAACCAGTTTGTTCCACTCGCATTCACAGTTTGATACAACTTTTATTTTGCAACCTTTTCAAAAATTCTACTCTCGCTAGTATTGACTTGTACCGGTAATCCAAAGTATGACCCTCATCATCAATAGGATGATGGCGCAATTGGGTGATAGAAGTATGATATTTCGTATCCAGTACTAATTTTCTTGTCATAACCATAAGGTTTAAATCGTTTAAATTGAACTTCACCTGCATTTCCTGCTCTTGCAATGTAACGATATTTTTCAACCATTGTTTTGGCGTTTTACTTTTTTGATGCGATCATGTAAACCTAAAGGACGGATTTGGCATTTTCTTTGAGATAAAATGAAAGGAAAAATTCAATTGTTTGCGCGGCATTAGAGCTTGTTTGCAGGAAACATTGAATCTTTCCTGTTTGTTGTTCAATAATGTTTAAAAATCGAATCAATGCCTGTACCAGAATGAAAAGTTTGTGCTTAAAATACTCCACGATTCCATTATGGATACTAAATGCTTTTACTATTAACGCATTCTGTATGACTGGTAAGTATTGCAACCCGTACATCCTCGAAACTGGAGTCAATATCAAAATACTCAATGTTCAGGCAAAGTCTAACATAATTCATGTGTTTACGAATGTTAAAGATGTACGAAAACTACCCTTTCTTTAGTCTTTCCTTCAATAAAACATTGTTGACGGTAATTTGGATAATTTAATTCCCATGAACAAGTATGTATTACGGAAAATTATTTTATAAACAGTAAATTGATTAACCCTTTGGCCTTGTGCATCACCGTCAAGTGTCAAATTTTGTTTTTCCATGTGACATCGTACTACTAGTATTGTATTGAAACATTATGTGACAGACCTATTAGCTTTTTAAACATAGGACCCTGTTCTAAGACATGATTTACGAATGTTTCAATGTTATAAAGTACAAGGCTCCTCAGACCTGCATTACTCCAAACAGTACAAGTATAATTTTGTACCATATCCTTACATAGATGGCAACTTTGCGATGCACAAATTAAGCTTGGCACATGTTCACGTCCACCGTTTTATCCATGTATAGTAGCATTGTCTCTACATCAAAGATAATGTACAAGAAATCTTCAGCTAGTTCTGACTTGCTTGGTTTGACAAATCAGGAATGTGTTTCATCAACGTTAATGTTGCAGAGTTTACAATAATGTTCTCCACACACATGTTTCGTTTCCTACTACGTCTATCTATTTTCCCTTCAGAGAGGACAAAGTTTAACATAGTAACATATAGTTTTACCGCTGGATTTTGATTTGTGTTGATCATAGCTGGTCTTATTAGGGAAAGGTAAGATGATAATACCAACATTTTAAACCGTTATCGTTACTACTATCAACATCATCATTATGTTCTTCACATTGACTACATAAATATTTGCATTCATGGAACCGGCGTTTTTCGTAAGGTGTAAAATAATTATAGCAATAACCTTAACTTCCTAAAAATGCGGTAATAGTTTCAATGACATAGTAATGATTGTCCTCATATCTTAGAAACAATTTCTTATCAGCTGACTGTCCTGAATACAATATCATATATTTACGATTCACAGTATCACGTACGTACAAAATAATTTGATACCCATCACCATACTGTTTCTGAAAACGATCTACATCTTCAATATTTCCACAATATTTATTCAATAAATAGACTCCCGCAAAATAAAACAATTCTGTAGCTCATAAGCCCACCCTTAGTATGCGTTTACATATAACCTTCATTGCCAAATTCCTTTTCTGCTCGTAGTTTTGCCAATACCCAAGCAAGTTGTATTATTTTGTGGGAGTCGTTTTATTGGGTAAAATGATGGACGTATTGAAAATGTAGATCGTTTTCAGAAACATTATTGTGACGTGTATCAAATTATTGTGTATATACGTCGTGATATTAGGCTAAATTCAGCATAAAACAGCGTCAGAAAACATCTCACATACTTTTTGCATGCCATCCGAAGACACAAACACTCAATAACAGGCCTTAAAGGTTTTAAATACATAGTGTACACTTCTTTGTTGACAATAGTCATGCCTCTGGAGAACTAATTATTCACGTTTTTGTTCTCTTACGAGATACCACCTCGTTCGTGTACACAAATAGGACTTAAGAGACACGCCTGAACTTGAATTACCTATTGCTTAGATCACACGAACATTATATTAGGCAAGATTTTGCTTACAGTGGATCGAATCCCATTCTTTTACATGTAAATAACAGATACTTTTACCTATCGCAACTTAATATGGCGTTCGAAATGCTATCAGTTAAGTATAGATAGATCTATTCTTATCTAGAAATAGGTATATAACTATCGCTAAA
>JAGDQP010011804.1:34302-52048 GCA_022664845.1 Lepisma saccharinum
ATATATATATATATATGGTTACATATATTTAATCTAAATAAGACAATAATTCTTGGATATGTCGTATTCAAACCATTGTCTTCTCACGTTCAAATATCCAACAAGAGATTACATGGAAAGCATGTACTTCTTGCCTCATCTTGTAAAATCTCTCTTCGAAGCACAAGGTTTTAACGCATTCAAATATCATGATATCCAGATGAACACTGGAAAGATGAATGAAAATAGCTATAGTGTGTCAACACAGCAACAAATGGCTTGGAAATTACATAAAAACAATTAACATTTGTCTTGGATGTCATATTTTCCCCCCAAACTCTCAAATGCCAGACATCCGTCGCGCAAGCACTTTAAGTCTCGTCAAGTGGTTGCGTTTTAATAAGACAATACGGGAGATGCCAGGGGCTTCATTGTGAGAAAGTGTCAAAATCGTCAACTTAATGTCTGCCAGATGCGGACTTCTGGACAGATTTGTAAATAATTCTACAGAACTTAATTAATTACACAATGTATTGATTTGGGGGAAGGAGAAAAATAGAGAAAAAAAAAGGGCTTACCATGATGAAGATTGATAATTTGTCATATTATTATTGCCTCCCACTTTATAAATCACAGTTAGTCGTATAATTTAAGAAACTTGAAAATCTCATGCAAAGTTTGTGATAGTCCTTCACATGAAAACTCATCGTAAGAAGATTGTTTAAAGCACGCAGAGATCGCAAGCATAAAAAGTCAGCTTTAGAAAATTACGATTATCGTACGATTATAATATAACATTTATTCGCCTTTGGTTGTGGTTTAATGTATAAAACCAGTCAAAATTCTCATATAATTGTATTCGATCGTGTACTTATTGTAACCCATAAGGGGAACACAAATGTAGGAAGCTAGGCGGGTGGGTGGTCCTTCAGGACTCACCCACTTTTTCTGATTATTGCACGACTGTAATTAAAGTATTATGAAAGGAACAAAATTGGTGTGTCATTTGAGATTTTACTATTTAAAATCAATGCCAATTGTAGGACTATCACAGATGTATTATAACAATACAAAATGTGTACCGTTTTTGGGAACACACCAATATTTTTCCGATTATTGCAGTAGCTTCCTACTTTATTCCGTAATTTTTAATGTAAATATAATGAAGTGAGATCGATTTTTAAAGGAAATTAGATACATATTTTCATACCTTCATTACTTCAATAAAGCATAATTATCACTTGAATCTGCATAATTGCATTAGGTCTAACATAGGAAAATAAGAAAATGTGATCTTAACGAACAAACGTACTTGGGAGATATCAAGGAAAGTATATGGGGCTGGCATAAGAATGGGGGCATGAAAAATTGTGCTTCTGCAAAAGATCGGAAAACTAAGGATAATAAGAGAGAATGTACACTAATATGCAGATAACATACTGAATTCTATTAAATATACAAGAAATAAATGGAAACTAGTATTTGCAGATAAAATAAAAAAAAAGATATAGATTATACATTAAACCCTTCTCATCGGAGCTTCTAATATGATGAATGATGATATTCCCCTATGTGATTATTAAATTTGATCTGACTTCGTGAACGACATTTTTTGCCATATTAACAAAGAGAAGGGTCGAATTTACACCACCTAAGCCTACACATTCTACTTCAATTGAAAGGTTCCTTTGAGTATAGATTCATGACAAACAATTTGATTGGCCAGAGATACCATGAAACAAGATCTGGCCGTTAGACTGCCAGGAAGTATTTTTGGCTATATCTGGGGTCCTCTATTACGAATATCGCTCTTCATGATATGTATTACTTGTAGTTCAGTAAGTCACAAATATCAAACACATTTCTAGCGCCACCTATAAAGAAAACTTGTTGTACGAAAGGTCACTAGAAACTGCACTTAATCTACTAGAAATATCTCGTAGATACGTTATTTAACCTTTACAATTCATACCTTTAATCCTGAGTTCGTGTTTCGGTCCTGCTTCGTCTCTTAACCACAAGAATTTACTTTTTCCCTATCATCATTTCTTGCTGTTTGATTTTCTTCAGGCTTCTGTTGTTTTTCGATTGTATATGTAACAAGATCTCGTTGTATCTTCGTACATCCTCTTTTTTTATTTCCTTCATTATGGTTTTGTTAAGATATATCTACCCAATCCTTTTTGTGTAATATTCCAATTCCTTCCTTTCCCTTATTTTGATAATCAAAATTTTAGTTTCTCTTAGATTTTGCTATATTTTTTCCTTTTCACGTCTGCAATTTTTTGACCGTTTCTCTTATTAACTCAGTCATTATTGTATTTCTGCTATTGACGCCTTATTTATATCCTAACCCTTCCAAGCCGCTGAATCTGTTCAATAGTACTATCTCCAATGTCTGTCTGCGTTTCTCATAATTTTCCAGACCTAAAAGTGGCGGGTTTCCTCTGATAAACTAGTTTCTCTTAAGTCTAGTATCTACTTTCATCTTACATCAAACCATACTATGATCACTCGAGATCTTTAAATTGTTCAGAACAGACACGTATTGAAGAATTTAACTGTTATTCGACTAAACGTAGTATATTTAGTTTTAGTCCCATTTGGGCTTTTCCTTGCCTACTACCTCTGGGGTAGTTTCTTGAAAAAAAATAATATTGGAAATGAACAAGATGTTGGCTTCTGAGAATGCGACTAACTTCTCTCCTCTCTTGTTTCTTTTTACAAATCCAAAGTGTCCCACTTTCTTGTTACTGCTCTACTTAGTTACCACTTTCATATTGAAGCCTCCGATTACACTTTTGTAATGTGATTTGCTACTATACAAAATATTTTGTATCTCGTCGTATATGTCGCCGACCTTCTCTTTTGGACACGGCGTTGTTGGATATACTTGTATAATTTCTAACAGTACAAGAACCCCTTCGGGGTAAAGGGAAGAGTGGCGCAAGAATTTTACTCACAAAAGAAGTTATATCAATTTTCAAGTTACTTTCTTTGTATCACTATGGCCGAATTCTTTCCTTTGTAATAAAATTAAGACACTTCGTATCCTCCCTCCCCCATAGTGACACAAAGAAGGTTCCACTCACTTCTTCTGTTAGTAAAATTCCTGCGTCACTCTTCAATTTACCGCGAGGGGGATTCTTATACTGATATTACTTATTTTGTAAGGTTACATATGAAAAACATACATAGTCTTAATACAAAATATTAATTTTGGACCATGGTAGGCTCCATATCTTTGAGAACGATAACTCTCATAAAAAAAAACAATCATCAATTTGCCTCTACAAGTCCCGCAATAGACTCCCAAATTCACCTGGTACCAAACATTTTTTACTGAAGCTAAAGGACAAACAAAATTACAGAGGTCCTTCTCTATCATTTGTTAAAACCCTGTGATTGGCTAAAGAACTTTCGAACCACCTTCACCGATTTTGAAGTGTGAAACGCCGTTTGAAAATTATTGAAGAGTAGATTACGATTCCTGAAAATTCGACCACCTATATGATCTGGGCTCAGTGAAATAAAAAGCAGAAATGTGAACTTCTGATTATTGTTCGAACCGCCTTAGGGGCCTCAGGGAGATGCTAAATAAATTTATATTTAAATAGAGCAGGTTTAAATTAATTGACGATACCATACAGCATCAACTCTACTGTTCTTGGTGTTAAAAGTATCTACGGATGAAGCTTTAAAATTCAGTTTCCTGCGCTTTCTCAATACACTTTAGTGGTAGCGCTTAGTGGTTACAATTACCACAAGAAATGTAAATAGTTATCATTTGTGAAATCTGTCGTTCGCGGTCTCTGAATATAACTGTATGTTTTATTGTACAAAGAAATTAACAAACTAATAATAGAAAACGCCCTTCACCGAATACATTCGGTGTTGTGATTTTTTAGGCTGTACAAACACCGTGTACTTGTCTTTTCTCGCAGCTTTGCCGTTTCCGCTCACTTCTTTAATTCCACCAAACGTCCCATCATCATTTATCCAGTCTGAACGAAAGTTACTTTGAGACATTAAAAATTAAATTTAAATTGAAAAATAGACTTTGAAAAGTCGTATACATCCCTTTGACTCTCCGTATCAAGTGCAGGTATCTGACGTGTGCACAGTCAAATATTGAGAGAATAAGTTATTTATAGGATACCTTATGTAACGCATCTGTATGCTGATAGATTCCTTTTATTTTTAAAATAAAGTTACAATTGAAATATATATATTTATTAATATGTTATTTTATTACTTACATTAATTAAAATTATGTTGTTATAATGTTGCCTAACTTAATATTATCTTATTTGCCTCTTTAGTGCAGAGATCCTCCCAGAGCAGGTGGAATTGGGTAGTTTATTTAATACGTTGGTTTTGTCCATTAATTCAGACACAAAAATGGTTTATGTCAAGATTTACATGAAATGTCTTATATTTGGTAAGGGATACCGCCAACTATTAAAAGTAACTTTAAATGTGAAATGTTTGTATTTCATCGTAACACAAATATTTACTATTTTTCGTTGACAGTTGGACGATACCTTCTTTCTTTTCTGTATGAATATAACAGTTGCACAAGTACTGTTCCAGGCCTGGCTATATTCCATGACAGGGCAGAAAGTCATTAATGAGGTACTGTACCATTTGCTTTTTATTGTTGATAATATTTATGTGATACACTAATGTTATAATTAAATTGGTTATGCCATCCCATTGTTAACAGTAGTACTTATGTTGAAATAATTTCTGTATTATCACCTAGAAATGTATAGGTGATGAGCTAAACGGTAGAGGTATTTGCTGTACTTTTTGTCATTAGCTAAGGAGGAGAGGTAGCTTAACACTCATTCAAGTGTAGTGCAATTGTAGTACGAAATTCCGTTTTCTGTTAAGTCTTTGTGAATATATACGATATAGTTACCAAATCGTACGTGAGTGTATTTTCTCGATAAATACTTATTTTATGAAGTATTAGTTGCACAACATATTATTTATATTATTTACTTTAAACTAACTTTAATACAGGCTTCGGAAATAAAATATTCTGCCTATAATTTTGAACAACAAATATTGATAATTTAAGCCGAATTTAGGTAATGATAATATGCATAATATTTCTCCGTAATGTGATATTTTGCTTAATGAACAACGCCCAGACAAAGCTTAGTACAATGAAGCTATTCAATCTGTCTACTTTTCTTTTCATAGCTTGTAGCAAATAAAAAATATCGTTAAGAGGATACTTTGAGTACTTTAAAACCGACACCCTTATTTAGTATTTTAGCTTTCGATACAATACTTTCGAATATACTACGCAAAATATGATTTTTCTTGAAGTTGTAAACTCAAGCCTTACGGTGAAACAACGTATTTTTTAATTGCTTTTCTTAAATAAATGCGTAGACATATTTTTCATTTGTTTGTATGTTCACTACTGTTAAAATGTTTTCTTCCACTCGTCTTATAAATAAATATATATAAAACAGTAAAGACCGAAAACTTCAATCAATGCTCGAGTACCAGAGACAATACTGGTATTGTTAATCATATTTCTACAAACATTATCGTTGTATTAACGAAATATACCGCCACATACAAGATATGTGAGGTCTCAGTATATTTAACAGCTGTTGATTAATATAGTTAATTAAATATTTTTAAAGTTTCGGTATCTTTTATCCATAATATACTCATTTTCAGGCTTGAATTACGAAACGTTATTGTTGCATTCACAATAATCAGAGCATAATTTCTTGCGCATGCGTTCACGTTTACTATACATATTGTAACGGGATTGAGAAAGACAATTAGTATCTCATATCTAACTCAAAAACATAAAACTGCAAGGTTCTTGCAAACTCACCAACCTTGACATTTATCATCTTCTTCTTCATCTTCATCTTCTTCTTCTTATTATTATTATCATCATCAAATGGACATTGATATTGGAAAGTGTAAAGATATTTACGCACGTTTATGCAACGTTATGTAAATTGTCCGTGATTATCAGATGGCAACACTTATAAGAACTTGTACATTGCTGGTTTATTGTTTTAGAATAATCGAGTTATACTTTTCTAAATATATTATCAGAGTCCTTACCAGAAATAAAAACACTTTGCTGTTACCGCCCATAAAATCCCTTTTATGTTATCTTAGTAATAAACACACCATAAATGTGAGTTACTTATAACAGGTGCATATATTTACAGTAGACGACATCGGGTCGAACCTTCCCACTCACCGCCTCGTTTAATTCTGAAATGTGTAAAATACTAGGCATACAATTCTCATCGATCTTCCGCTTGTCTGAATACTCCTAACTAAATAGCTAGCTCTATGGCCTACGGAACTCCCAAGTTCGTCGCCGCAGTAACAAACGTTCGGCATTGGATTCTATCCTGGGCAAAATCAAGCCAGATTTCATCACGAACACAAAGTTCCCGAAGATCTCTTCTAATATTGCTCTCGGTCTTCCAAATGGTATCCTTCCGTCCTGACTTCCAATCAGGATAGAATATAATTTTCGTTTTTCCCCATTCGAATTAGATGCCTGACCAACTTAGTCGTCACGATTTCATTTTTTTACAACATATGGTGAGTCATACTGTCCGTGGAGTTATTCATTATTCAGTCTCTTCTACTCTCCGGTCATCTCGTCCCGTTTCTGACAGTATATCTTTCTAAAAACCTTATTTTCAACCACACGTAGTTTACAAGGGTGTTCCTGTTAAGTGTATGTGCATCTGCTAGGGTCGTATGAAAGCCTCCCCCTTTTCTTCCACATATCTCTGTTTGCTGCTATCCCTATCCATGCAGCTTCTGAAAAACGCTTGATTTCCTGTACCCATCTTAAATTTGGACGTGTCTCGGTCGTTTCTTTTCTCTAGGAATCCAATGTAGTTCATTTCCACCTTCCACCTGTTCGTCTAGCTATGTTACCAGTCCATTTCCACTTCATCTTCTTCGCAGTCTTGATTACATCCTCCACCTTTTTTCGCGAATCCATTCATTTCTCTTCTTGTCCCTTATTCTTAGCATGCAACTCTCCATTGCTCCTTGTGTGACGCTCAAACTTTGAGTAGTTTGCCCATTTAAGGTCCAAGTTTCGCAGCCCCACATCATCGCGTGTAAAACACGTTGATTATACACTTTACGCTTCAGACACATTGGTTGTTGCTTTTGAAAATAAAGTGTAGTCTTCTAAACGAACTCCACGTCATATTATATCTTCTATTTATTTCACCAGTCAATTTAGCATTCGATGATTTGAGCTGACCTAGGTATACATACTCATCAAGTATGCCTATTGTCTCTCCGTTAATGATCACTTCCTTCTATGCAGCATGTTGGTTGTACATTACTTTGTTTTATTTAAATTCAATTTAAGGCCTATTTTCCAACCCTCGTTACTCAGTTCTTCCACTCTGATTTGTAGTTCTTCTGCACTTGTAGCAAACACGACTATGTCATCAGCGAATCGTAGGTGATGAAGATATTCGAAATTAATTTTAATTCCAACTTCATCCCAGTTTAAATTTTGGAAAACTTTCTCCAGGACCACAAAAAACAATTTTGGAGAAATTGAATCTCCTTGCCTTAGGCCTTTTCCAACGCCGAGCCTCCGAGGCTGTTTCCTTACGTGTACCATCATGTGTAAAGAGACGAGGAGTGCTGACATTTGACTCACCACGCTGTGTGCGTATGCGGGTTGGTGAGCAGCCCATCCATGTTCGTTTTCCAAGCAGTTGCTTGGTACTAACAGACCACACGACGTGAACGTACGGATTTGACATTAGGCGTCTATCCTGGTCGTCTCCCTTAAGACTTAGCAAGTGGAATATATATACACACACACACACACACACACACACACACACACACACATATATATACAAGGTGTATGCATAAGTAGTTTCCAGTTTAATTAAGATATGGCGCCAGCGAAAAGTACGCAGCGTATTCACTTGACACATACGTCATTTTGTTCGTCTGACATTAAACTACAAACACACACAAGTTGAGTGTGCCAAACACTAGCGTCTTTGTTTTATCGTTCAGTGATCATGTCGAAGTTTGTGCCTGAAAAAGAACATTTGCGGCATGCATTGCATTTCTTATTTAATCAAAAGAAAAATGCTATTGAAAGTCATCATGTGCTGGTAAAAACATATGGTGAACACGCTCCATCGATTAGAACATTGAGACATGGTTTCGACAATTTAAAAGTGGTGATTTCAATGTGAAAGACAGTGCACGCTTTGGTAGACCACAAAAGTGCGAAAACGAGCAATTGCAGGTGTTATTTTAGGATGACCCAACTAAAATTCAACAGCAATTAGCAAAGCATTAAATGTGTTACAAGAAACAACCAGCAGACGTCTACGAGCAATGGGGAAGATCAATAAACTGGGTAAATGGGTCCCACACGATTTGAATGAACGTCAAATGGAAAATCGCAAAGTCACGTGTGAAATGCTGCTTCAACGCCACGAAAGAAAATCCTTTTTGTATCGAATTGTGACGGGTGACGAAAAATGGATTCATTTTGAAAACCCGAAGCGGAAAAAATCGTTTCTTTCACCTGGTGAAACCGGTAGTTCAACACCAAAGCCAAATCGCTTTGGCAAGAAGACCGTGCTTTGTGCCTGGTGGGACCAGAGCGGTATTGTTTATTATGAACTCTTGAAGCCCGGCGAAACCGTTAATGCACAACGCTATAGCCAACAAATTATTAATTTAAATCACGCATTGATCGAAAGACTACCGGAATGTGCCCGAAGATATGGCAAAGTGTTTGTGTTACACGACAATACGCCGTCTCACACAGCAAAACCAGTGAAAGACACCTTGAAATCGCTTGGATGGGACATCCTTCCGCACCCGCCGTACTCCCCAGACCTGTCGCCATGTGACTATCACCTCTTCGCATCAATGGGGTACGCGCTAGCAGAGAGGCACTTGAGCAATTTGGAAGACCTTGGAAAATGGCTCAACGAATGGTTTACCGCAAAAGACAAGCAGTTTTTCTAGCATGGTACGCATCAATTACCTGGAAGATGGGCGAAATGTGTAGAATCCGATGGCCAATGTTTTGAATAAAACAAAATTAATTTCTCTTGAAAATTACGTGTTTTCTTTACAAAAAAAAAAAAAACGCAAAAAATTATGCATACACGTGGTATACGTGTGTGTGTGTGTGTGTATGTGTGTGTGCGTGTATGTGTTCAATGTGCTTCTGATTAGATTGTATGTGCAAAATTTCACAGTGGCATTTCAATGCTATCACGTTGAATAAAAATCTTCCTGAAGTGCACAGCCGCTATACCTTGTATAATTAACTTAAACGTTAGTACGCTTAATGGCTTTTAGCAAAGTATATTGTATTGGTTAAATGTGACGTAAAGTCTTTTCATTTCGGTTTTATTTTAGAACAAAACTAGTAAAAGCTAATCAGTCCAGCCTGATCTCTGAATTTAAAAGAGGCAGTAAGATTTATTAGTTTCAAATTATTTAGTTACAATCTTATTAACTTATCGTTTTATTTTTATAATAAAGTATTAAACGTGCTATTAAATGTGACCTTATCATTATAATAAAATAGTAAATGTGGTGCGTTTCATAGTGTGTAACAAAATAATTTCAAACTAATAAATATTACTGCCTTTTTGAATACAGAGAACAGCTGGATCGATTGTTTTTTACTAGTTTTGTTCTCCAATATTTTAAATTATATTTCGATGTGTAGCCGTTAGGCATCTAAGGTTCAGGCTGTAATAGAGGGATTCGGGAGCCTATACCTATGTTGAAGGTAGCATCTCAGCATTTGCCTGGTGTGACTCATGAAAAAGCTGCAAAACCTCAGTCAGTATTGTCAACTGTTGGAATCGAACTCACGACCTCCCGAATGCTACGTCAATGCTCTACCACTCAGGTACACTGCTCAGTTTTTTCTACAGAAGAACTGGAATGCACATACTGAATGTCATATTTTAACAAACTAAAAATTTACTTTGCTAAAAGCTATGAGCACTGTCGTTAAAGCAAATTATACACGTTATGCTTAAGCGGTTGCGTTTTTTAATACAATCCCATTGACATACCATCACGATATTTTGCACATACATTATAATGAGAAGAACGTTGAACACCTATTTTTTATTAAATAAACATCAATTTTGAATAATTAAAAAATGTATTATTTTTTGAAAATATAAATGTCGATTTAATAAATTACAGTAATATATCAAATTATAGCTCTTAAAAGTCTGAAGCGAATGGTGCAATTGTGAGATATCTAGGAGAAAAAGTTTAGTTTCTTTTTAAGTTTTAGGTTTTTAAAGTTATCCAAACGCGTCAAATTCAGTCTACGTTTTTATATTTGACGATTGATAACTCAAAAAATACGAGCTACGAAAACATGGATTTTTAAAAGAAATTCATCCTCACCATTAGTACTACTTATAAAAAAAAACAGATTTACGGTGTTTCGAGTTCCAGACCATTGGTTGATTTGATATGAAACAACCTCTGTGGAAAAAAAATAGCTACGAGCGCAAAGATCGTTTCACACCAAAATCCTAAGCTCTTCTTTCCTATCCGAACTCCTGCAACCAATAAACTAATCCCACACATTACATCAATCACATAGCCCACAGCACAATTCCCAACTTTAATAACTGTATATCTCTAAAACTTCTAATGCTTCTACAGCATATCCAATTCGCCGCCCTTAAATCTGTCATACTAAATCTGTAAGCCACCTACTCCAGTCCCTATTTTCACGTAAATACAAAGTTCGTAGAAACAGAAGTTTAACATTCCCAGTGAATCCTTCTATTCACTCTTCCGTTATTATCTTCTATAAATTGCAATATATCTATCTGACAGGTTACCCACCACCTGCAGTAACCTGTTTATTCATACTGCGATCTGCATTGGATGAATATCTAAATAAGGAATAAAAAGCAAGTGGTTTTCACATACATTTTCTTTTGTCCCATGGTTTAAAAGGATATATAAATCAAGCACTGACTCACCTGGTAGACTAGCTGGTTGTCGTGTAAAATGTTGAACGTTGATATGTAACTTTCGCATGTAAAGTTTGGACTAGTTAAATAAATGTGATGTAGTAATCGATACGAAGTATCAGAGCAAAATGTCATAGCGAACTAATTGTCTCTCGTATTACTTCGAGCTCATAGGCTCGGTTTTCCGAATTCGGGTGAAAAGAGAACATTCAAAAAATTCGAAGGTCACCAAGCTGTAAGCATGATGTTGGCCCACTGGAATTCTGGGTGTCAATCATTCAGCTAGTATACCTGGAAACATTGTCGCGCGCTAAAGAAAACATGTTTACATAATTACTAAACATGATATAACCCCTGTTTGCATTTAAGTACATTCTGGGCCGTTGCGTATTGTTATGTATTAAAAGTATGTTTATGTCAGATAATATTGTGACGAAGCATTGGTGGTAAACGTCCTCTATGTTAGCAAAATTATCTGTGTAAACGTCTTCCTTCTCGGAAAACACAGGGTGCCAGGTTCGAGGTACCTAGAGTGTCTTGCATATGAGTGTACGTCCAGTGCCTCATCTGTCTCTTATCATGCCCAGAGTAGCTTCTGAGTAAGAAGAATGTCAATCACCTGTTTGGCCTGAATGTTTGTCACGTGTAGTCCACTTTATATTCATATTTCTCTCATTCAATCTTCATTGATTTCCCTTAGCTAAGATATCAAGAAAATAAGAGAAGCTTATATCATATCAAATTATTAAGATCAAAACGAGAATTATAAAATAGTATTGCTCTACTTCGACCACGTACATACCATTATTCCTAGATGTTCATAAATCCGTTTTTCCGAAATAAAGGGTATAACCCTTTGACAGGTATTAGTCAACAATGTTTAGATAATAAAAAAATGCGTATAACAGTTTATCACTTTAGAAACTAAAAATTATATTTCAAGCGTGCCAACGGATTACACTATGGAGCCTGGGACTCCAGTCTTCCAGTGGAAAGTTTTTATTGTTCACATTGTATTATCACCCAAAAATGTTATTTCGACACAAACTATTGTATATCTAACAATACCATAGATGAACCTACTACATTTAGGGCTGATTAATTGTAAATTAAATAATATAGACAATTGATTAAGAATAACATTTTGTTAGTTAGCGTATGGTAAGTAGGTTAGAGTAAACAATAAGTACAAATATTATTAAATTAAAAAAATCGCTTATCAATACATGTTTTGTAAATGCAACCAAAATAAGACTTGGTTCCAAAATAACTATCTTTCATCATTAGAATTATGATAAATTTGTTAATATTACAATATATTTTTAGTGTTTATAAAGAATGAAAAAAATGCGAATTACCAAACGTCCTAAGGAACAATGTAAACAGCATACATAGTTAAAACATAAATTTCGTATAAACAATAATCACGATTTACATATGTACATACATTTTATTTTGGTCTACATTAGGTCACAACAACAGCTCAAGTAAATGCGCGCCTTTTTTGAAAATATAAAAGATTTGATGAATCTAGGAAGATACTAATACTCCGTAAATTCTTAGGGCATGATCAATATATCGGTTCAGTAATCTCACTCCTTTAAGCATATATACCAATTTGGATCTATCTGAATCGGAGACTTACTCATTTGTTTAGATCCATACTTCAGACAACTTTAATCAAATTTTTGCTTCTATTATTCTTAATTTTCTATCACTGAATGTATCAATATAGAGTTCCATTTTGTTTCGGTAACTGGTCACTGTACTACATATCTAGTCATCTATCGTGTTGAGCACGTATACAATTTATTACGGCTTTCCAGAATTTTAAGTCAGATAATAATTATTGTGAAAATTAATATTGTGATGAGAACATAATACTAATAAATGTTCCTGAGTTATCAAGCTGATCCACATTACACACTATTGTCATTGTAGACTAAATTTTAAGGCCTGGTATAAATAGTTATAAAAATACGTATTCGCTAAAGCTCATTTTATACAACCTCATAGAATACTGCTAATGTTTCGTGTATTCGACTTAGATTTGTAATTTTACTTGTCTTCTTTTTCAGAGTGTCAATCTCGCTAAAGTGATTTATAAATCTAACTGGTTCAATTTGAATACAGCTGAGAAAGAATCATTGAAAGTGGTAACTGAAATTTGTAAAAAGGATATCTTCTTTACAGGAATGGGGTATTTCCGCCTTTCAATGGATTTTTTCACAAACGTAAGTCTTGCAACAATCAGGCAATTCCATAAGTACAGATGTTTGGGAAGAGACAAAGAACAGACTTTTTATAACTTCAAAAGTATATGTAAAGTTAGATTGTTGTAGATACATTAACGAGAATCTCGCTTGTGATTTTACAAGACAAACTAATTTATATTATCTACTTTGAGGCAATAAAAGGAGTTCTTCGACTCCCCTGATTTTTTTATAAACATGAAACTGCCTGGTTCTTGCATCCAATCATTCAATCATAGTGTATCTTGACGATGCTAATATATGTATGCGTATTCTTATTCAATAACTTGGACAGAGATATTGTCTAGTTTTGCTTTGTGATAACATTTAAGAAAGGAAAGTAAGAAAATGTAGAATGTATCAATGCATATATAATTAAACACATCCATTCTTACTACTATATTGCAATTAAAATTACATATTAGAATTTATTTGCATTACGTGTTCAAAATGTTGCTTTACTATGAGTAGCTTGAACAGATATTATTTCAAGAAAAGATCAATCATAATTTTAATAAAATTAAAAATGAATTGTAAAATGATATGACCTAATATAATTCAGAAATGAAGAATGAGTTAGATATTAATTGGTTGTTCTTTAGTAGTTAATTTCAGAGTATATTCATGTTTAACGACTTAATTTGTAAACTAGAAACATGAATATAGTTTTCATTTTATATTTGGAACATTAAAGTATTAGCTGCAGAGTGCCAAAGACTCCTTCTTGTCTAATTTGATACTCTCTTATACTTGTGTGTGCGTGTGTATTGCCCACATCCTATTTCCAGTAAATCATGTCAATATTTTTCGAGGTAGTTATTTTTTTTAATTTGTCTTTTAGTATAAGATGATTTGCCTAATTCTTGCAATGAATGCTTGCATTACTCAGCCAATATCGCACAACATCGATCAAAGTTGCCCTGTATTGTGTCTATAGGAGCCCGAAATCCGGTGTTGCTAGGGACGTTTCATTTATTATACGAAGAACATAAGTAAATTTATTTTCCCAAATAACAGAAGCTTAGATATACAAGTCTGGTACTACATTTATCACGTAATTCCTATTTAATATTCATTTTTTTATTTAATTTCGTAAATAAATATTGTATTACGTCCTTTGTACAATTTGTAGTTTTTGAAAGAGCAATTAAACTTTTTGTGTTGGAAAATACAATCGTTGATCCCAGCAGATGAGTGGAAAGCAGAGATTTGTACAGCATCACTTATCGACAATGTTAAGAAAGTGTTAAATGAACATACAATAATCAAGAAATACTTACCCAAACATTTCTAATAATTGATTACTGAAGATTGTAATAGGGTTTTGAAGATAATTGACATAACGGAAAATTAAATAAATTACAATTCAATAATTACAATTATTAAATGTGAACATTACTTATGGTGGTTCACATTTTGTTCATAGATATATTAAAATACATGCATTTTATACCGGAAATACTATACAACACGCAACCACAATTTGGAATTCAGAAGAGACAGTTGTTCAACCCGGAAGGATGTTTCTCAAGGAGCTCATAAGAACAATACAGGGTAAGTCAAAATGATGTACCCGATTTCATAAATTTATTTTGTGAAATATAATGAACATATCTGAATGTAATATATGTGGTAAAAAGGGGAACTCCCAAAGTTTTTTTCAGTCACATCACAAGTGCTCTATGTGAGCACCGCGCGTAACACAACACACACCAAGCCGATAGTCTATCTCCTGCCAAACCTTGTGTAGTGTGTCACGGTCAATCTCTGCAATGGCTGCTGTGATGCGGGCGCGAAGGTCACCCAATGTTGTTGGAAGTGGTGGTACGTAAACACGATCCTTTATGAAACCCCACAAAAAGAAATCACACGGGGTCAGATCCGGAGAACGAGGTGGCCAACGAATGAGAACTCGATCCTCCTGAGATGCACGGCCTATCCAGCGCTGTGGCAATGCCTCATTGAGATGATCCCGAACGCTGCCATGGTAATGCGGAGGGGTACCATCCAATTGAAGAATGAAATCTGCACTATCCTCTTCGAGATGTGGAAGGAGCCATTGTTGCAGCATATCAAGAGAAACATGTCCTGTCACAGTAGGTTCAAGGAAGAAAAAGGGCCCATAAATCTTTTCAGGGGAAATGGCACAAAACACATTCACCTTGGGTGAATCGCGTTGGTGTTCCACAACTGCGTGGGGATTATCAGGTCCCCAGATCCTTACGTTGTGTCTATTCACATTCCCAGAAAGGTGAAACACCGCTTCATCACTGTAACGTAACCTTTCGGCGAACCCATCCTCTTCCATTAACGTGAGAAAATCAGCACAGACAGACGCTCGAGCAGCATAATCAGTGTCTCTTAAGGCTTGTAGCAGTTGCAAGCGATAGGATTTCATTTGTAAACGTTTCCGCAGAATTCGCCATACAGTTTTCTGTGGCATTTCAAGTTCCCTCGCTGCCCGGTAGGTAGACTTCTGTGGACTCCGCACAAAACTGGCGCGAACACGTTCCACTGTCTCTTCCTCAGCTGAAGGACGGCCAGTCGATTTTCGCTCACAGATGCAGCCCGTATCTCTGAATTTTTCATACCACGTACGAATGTTTTTTCCAGTAGGTGGGTCTCTGCCATACTTGGTACGGAAATGCCGTTGAACACTCATCACAGAGTTGTTTACATGGTAATCCAGCACACAGAACGATTTCTGCTCTCCAGTCAGCGCCATTTTCGTTAACTTCTTCCAGCGCCGCGTAGCGGTAGACAATGCAACCACGCGGGACATAAACTAAACTCAACTAAACTTTGAACTTTTGCCTTTCCTTGCGCGTAGCTCACATTAAGATATGTTCATTATATTTCAAAAAATAAATTTATGAAATCGGGTCCATCATTTTGACTTACCCTGTACACAATAATATGTCAAAAAGTTTTCAAAATCGCAGCGCATTGAAACAAGGTGATGCCTCGTTACAACTACGGCTTAACGTTGCGTTAGAATATGCGGTTCTTAAGGTAAAAGAGGAAATAACAAGTGCTAGTGTTCAGTGCCTTGAACACACTCTTCGTGTACGCGGGTGATGTATATATATATATATATATATATATATATATATATGAGTGTGTGTGTGTGTGTGCACCACAAAGTAACACCAATGTCTTAGTAGAAGCCTAAATCAGATATGTTTATAGGTGAAGTTAAAGAAAACAAAATACATTTTAACAAACCTAAATGTAGAGAATGAAGAGGATATCTACTTAACAATTATGAATGGGATCGTACAGAAAATAATAAAGTTAATATTTGGGATAATTAAATTGAGTACTTGGGTGTCCTTGGTATTGCTAGACAACTTGAGAATGCAAAGACGGTCGAGCGTGGGACTCACCACCCTATCTCGTTTAGTGCAATAGGTTGAGAATGGAACACTTTTTCCACATCCCCTATACACCTTTCACGGTGCGTGTGAATTACACAGGGGATATATTAAGCTTTTTTATTTCAAATGAAACTAGCAAGAAAAAGGTCACGGACGAAATAAAATGTCGCTTAACACCGGGCAATGCATGCTTCAGTTAAGTTCAGTAACTCACAACATAGCGATTAATATCAAGCAAGCAGAAATTAAAGATATACAGTACGGTATTCTACCGGAAATAGTTTACGGTAGCAAAAGTTGGAATACAACCCTAGTTTTTTTTTAGTATAAATTGCGTGTGTTTGAGAATAAGGTTTTCAGAAAAGAATAGGAATGGAAACGAGACGGGCTGAACGGAGAATGGAGAAGGCTACATAATTAATTCGAATTCCTTAAGACATAGAGTTAGCTAGTTAGAATATTTAGAATAGTACTTGGTATATATGTTCAAAATAACGAAATCAATATTTGAACATAGGTGTATTGATAAGAAAATAATGCCGTACGGGTATGCATGGCCCATATTTAATCAAGTACACCAACGTTTCTTTGTTATTATTTGACATATACATACTTTAAATTTATTGAATTTAAGGATTAAAGAATTAAATTATTTGACATATACAACCTTTAAATTTCAGCCAGGAAATTCATGAAAATCTTAAACCGTTTCTTTAATGGTCTGGTCAAACGTTTCATTACCATAACGTCATGAAATATATCTCGCGTCAAAGTTTGTGAACCATACAATGTCACTTTAGAGAAAACAAATAATATATTCATAGCAATGAGATTAAATATGCTGTCCTTTGTACTACATCCGTTCAGAATAAACTATAATGGGCAAACTCTTACAAAAACTACCTGAGTATTGTCATCTTAACTTAAATTCAATCATAACATCTATATGTCATGTGCTCCAAGAGCAATTGAAGTTGCAAACGGTCTTTTATAAGGGATGAGATATCGGAAATAATATTCCCCTCCCTGACACGCGAGACATATGACACACATATAATTCATAACAGCAGTTAGGTACAGCCTTAAGGAAAAACAATATAATGCA